>JAODAL010013265.1:0-92010 GCA_025379985.1 Phyllomedusa bahiana
ATCTCCTTCGGGCACCCAGGACAATAATCCCACGAGGTGGAAGCAAACTACTCCCCTTCATATTAGGGGGTTTGAGGAAGTGGCCCCCACAAATTATGGAAGAATTGTTAGCACGCAGCCCTGGGAAAAAACAAAGAAGTTCTTAATAAATGGAACCCCTGGATTTCGTATGCCTCTTTATTCCAGGAGTTTGGAGGGCGGCTTCGTGAGGGGAAGTTGGTACCCTGGCGTTGAAGGGGGGGGGATCAAAAGACCCCTTTAACCCCATTTCCCACCACCCCAGATGTACTAAACCCCGGGGATCTTGCTGAGTCAGCCCTACCCTTCTTTTTTTCCCCCTTTCCCTGTATTTTTGTTCTTTGTCTTGTTTTTTTTTTTTTTTTTTCCTTTCCTGTAGGATAGTGGGGTCAACTCACTCAAAATCACCCCAGTGGGGCTGGTTTGGGAAAGATCCCAGTTGGTTTTGTAAATGTTGTTTTTCTTTTTTTTTTTTTGCCCAATGGTTTTTTTTTTTTTTTTTTATTTACACCCCAGGTACCCCCCGGTCACGTTTTAATCCCAAAATCCATTGCTTATGGTACTTGTACTGTTTGTCTTTTAAAATTAAAAATGTTAATAAAATTTTAAAATTAAAAAAAAATAAAAAAAAAAAGTTACAAATTGGGTATCTCTATAATCATATCAACCTGCTGAGTAAAGCTAGCATGTCATTTATGCCACACGGTGACCCCTGTAAAAAATAAAACTAAAATACACTATAAGGAATGCTGTATTCTGTTCATTAAGCAATCAAAGTGTCATAAAAACCCCCATAATGGATTTAAAAAAACCCGTAAAATCATGATGCAAAAAAACAAGCCCTTAATGAGTTCCATATACAGAAAAATAGAAAATTTATGGCTGTTGGATTATGACAATGAAAAACATAAACTTTTTACAAACTATTTCTATCGTGTAAAAGTAATAAAATATAATAAACTCTATAAAATATATATTATTGTAATAGTACCGACCCACATAGTAAAGTTATTATGCCTTTTATACTGCATAGCGAGCACTGTAAAAATGAAGCCCAAAAACCAATAGCGGAACTGCGTTTTCTAGCCTCTCCATTTTCATGGCCTAATACTAAAAAACCAAAGGGAAAACTGTAGGCCCAAAAAGAAAAATACACACCCAAAAAAGGTCCCTTGGGGTGTTGAATCCAAAATGATTCTGAAAGGTTTCACCTGTTCTGGTAAATTGGAGATTTTGTAAATGCGACATGGCACCCACCAAAATCTTCATTCCAAACACCCAAAAAAGCGCTCCCCCCCCCCCGTCCCCCTTTCCATGTTCCCCAAAAAGCATTTTTCCCAACATATAGGGTATTGCCAAAAAATTGAAGAAATTGCGTAACAAATTTTGGGGGCTTTTTCCCAGAATTTTTTTGTAAAAATTAAACCTTTTCACTAAATTTGCCCCGGTTTTCCCGCTAATGCTAAAAAAATGTGTGAAACACCTGTGTGGTCGATATACTCACTACACCCCTGTATATGTTCCTTAAGGAGTGTAGTTTCCAATATGGGGTCTTGTAGGGGTATTTATTAAGTTTTAGTACTTTAGTTTTAGCAAAGAAAATCATAATGAAATCAATGAGAAGCGGTGATGCGCAAATAACCTTCTTCTTGTTCTATATATGGTGTTCTAAAGACTGTACCTATCTGTATGTTTACAAAATGCATTGTAGTATTTTTTAGTGTTGTTTTTATGCTTCTTAAGTAAAACCACGAGCTTTATTTATTTTGAAACATGTGCCTGTGCCATAATTGTTATTTCCTAGGCAAGAAGTAACTGTTTGTCCTATAGCTCCCGTGGCTCCGCTGGGGTATATGGATGCCACCGATGAAAAGGATAAAGCTTGTCAGTAAATAATGTAAACAGGCTCCCATGAGGAACAGAACAGAAAGGGACATCACCAGTCCGACCACTGCTGAGCAGTAAGAGCAGTGAAAGGTGGCTGGTAACTAGGGAAGCTTGTCTGCAAAAGTAGGAGATAAGACCTGCTCCCAACTCTGAAGAGAAGCAAAATCAAAATATCAATGCATTTGCTAATAGTCTTTATTAAGCTTTGCCTACATGTTTAAAGCTAATCAATGAACTGGAAATAACTCTTTAAATGTGCGATCACTTGTTAAGTACAAATATACCGCACTCCTATTACAATCCGTCTTTGCCAGGTACAATAGGAGTATTCGGATGACAGACCTGAGAGCTTTTATTAGACCCCCATTTGCAGAGTCAGATTGTGGTTCATGTGGCCCACAAACTGAGTTTTTCCTTGGAGCCCACCCTAGGCTATTCCAAATGAGTGAAGGTGCTCTTGCTTTCTGCCTCTCTTTCACTGCCTTTTACCCTTAAAAGCAGCCCCAGGCTTACCATGCCATGGAGCAACCTCAAATCCTGAGCCCACTCTATATAGTGTCTCTGCCCAGTGTGATGCTATACATGCACAAGGAATGGGCTAAACATTTAAAATTTCCTAATGTTTTTTGTGTACTACTCCTGTGCAGCCAGATGTGTCTTCATAGTTATAGACTGCAACAAACCACTACTGAATGTATGATAGTAGTTAGAAGCCATTTGCACTCGATATTTGCACCCTTGTTTAAATAGATGTTATAACATTTGTACTGCAATACAGTCAATATCAGATTGTTCTCCCCGTGTGGGTTTCCTCTGGGTACTCTGTCTACCGCTACACTCCAAACAGCATCCAGATAGGTTTATCTGTTAGACTGTGAACCCCAATGGGGACAGGAAACAGTGTGACGTGACGATCTCTGTACAGCAATGTGGAATATAAGGCCGCGTTTACACGGCACAGACCAAATACTGTTAGTGTTTGGTCTGTTTTTGGCACGCAGCGGACGTTTTTTGTCCGTGGTTTGCGCATTCCAGCCGCCCCCCTTCGTACCCGAAAACCGGGTGGAAGAATGAACATGTTCTAAGTTTTTCAGACCGCCGGCAGTCCGTTTGGCGGAAAATCCGTGCAGTGGGGCCTGCTGCACAGATTTTCCATATATGTCTAAGGTGGAGAGTTGCTTTTCGGTTTTCAGACAGGTAGTAGAACTGCAAACCATCTGAAAAACCGACAAGTAACCGGTGCTGCGGGAACAAGCCCGAAGGATACGTTCACATGGCTGAAAATGTCAGCGGAGAATCAGCTTTGTTTCCTTGTCGGAAATTTAGACGGGAAATGATGTTGAATTTCTGACTTCTTTAACCTGGAATGGGCAACATGGAAAATTCCTCAAAGAACGGACATGTCAATTCATGGTCAGCGCTTACGATACGCGCTGAAAATAAGCAATTAAAATCAGCGTCGTCTGAATTACATAGGAATCAATAGGAGGCATTTCACAGTCATTTTCAAAGCTTTTTTTGGGGGATGCAACAGGTTTAAAGATGGGCAACAGAATCAATAAAAGGACTGGGTGGACTGCAATACCCAGAAAGATTAGCAAAATTAGGGTTATTTAGTTTAATATATTTATACATATTTATTATGTCCCCCCGAAGCCGTCTTTTCTCTAAAGGTCAATATAGAGATCTCTCCCAAGATTTTATACCCAGGACTGGATCCAGAACAAGGGGGCACCCTCTATGTCTAGAGGAAAGAAAGTTTCTGCATAAACATAGAAAGGGATTCTTTACTGTAAGAGTGAGACTGTGGAACTCTCTGCCAAAGGAAATTTTCATGGTGAATTCACTAACAGAATTCAAAAAGGGCCTGGATGTATTTCTAGAGCGTAATAGTATAAAAAGTTATAGTGACTAGGATTCTGGAGAGGGGTCGTTGATCCAGGGATTTATTCTGATTGCCAGATTGGCGTCGGGAAGGATTTTTTTTTTACTAAAATGAGGACAATTGGCTTCTACCTCATGGGAGTTTCTGCCTTCCTCTGGATCAACACTGTAGCACAACAGGCTGAACTGGATGGACATCGGTCTTTGTCCGGCCTTACAAACTATGTAATTATGATTAAAAAAGGAATAAAAAAGCTTAAAAAAAATGTTGTGTGAACTTACCCTAACAGTGCTATATAAAATGAATGGCATAAATAAATTTTGAAGTATTACCAGAAGCAACTATCTCAGGATCAGTATTAGCAGAAAAGGCAGGCAGTTCTGACCTCTAGTGGTCACTGTGATGAATGGCAATAGGATAAAAAAGCAGTAACTGCTGCACAGAAGCTCAGATACGGCCAAGTGAAAACTGTGACCTAATTCTAATGTTTTCCTGTGGATGAGAATCTAGCAAGATACTCGTTTCCAGTGATCATAACTTTCCTTACTGCCCCAGTCAAGCTACTATCTTGCATTTTTTTTACGTTGTTAAAAAAATAGACAATGTATTTACATAGTACGGTTGAAAAAAGACATGTGTCCATCAAGTTCAACCAAGGGCGGGGAAAATGTGGGTGAAGGGAGAGAGACAAGGACTTTAAGCCCAGCCTCACCACTGGTTAATTCCCTGAAACCCACAAGGCAAGAACCAATCTGCTCCAGTGGAGACTGACCCCAGAGCCGCCACCAGCCAGGATCCAGAATTTGACATAGCTACATACACATTCGTATTCTTTAGTTTCAGGTAGTTATTGAAGCCTTTCTTGAAACTCTCTATAGTTCCTGATGTGACCAGCTCCTCAGGCAGGCTACGTTTTGTGTTTTAAAGGGAACCTGTCAGCTGGGTCATTCTGCCCGGTCGAACAAAATAACTGCAGGTTTGCTGGTCCCAGAAATGGGGCTTTTATCCAGAAATGCTCTAGAATTTTAGAGTAACACACTCATTATAGATGGTGAGAAGCTGCTGTGGCCGGAGGAGCGGGATCTGATGTGTGGCTTCGCCTCACCCCCTCTGCTTAACTGAAGATTGCTTCCTATACACAAACAGGGAACCCCTATCACTTAATGAGGTTTGCTCACCACAATGATTAGCTTTAGGAATGTAGATAAAAGGTAAAAATAAATTATTACCAAATACAGTACTGTTCTGATTTTGCTACATTTCAGCGCTAGAGCAGTTATTATCTGCTATGTGTGTACATTCCTTAGTTGTGGACCACATCTCTTTGCTTTCTCAGCCCTGGCCAGGATGGGGAACCTATTGAGAACAACAGCTATAACAACAGCTGAATTCAGCTAAAAAGATATAAAATGATTTATGAAAAATAATGAAACAAAAAAACACTGTCTCCATAGATATATCCAATTTGGTAGGTAAATATGGTTATATATTATTCCATGATATAAAGCACATTAATAGATGTGGAATGATGAACTCACGTGACCAATGTAGATCCAGGTAGGAGATAATCCATGGATAACAAGGAAACCGTCTGAAAAACAGATTCCTTATAAGAAATACCAAAAAAGAGGTACCTATAGAGGTAATAAGGCGATAGAAAAAAACCCAATCCCTAGTCCGCCCTAACTAGGTACTGGAACTACTGCCCTGAACGGGGCGACCCCACCCAACAGAGGCTTCTCCCTAATACAAACTGTAATACCTTATTCACAAAAAACAATATTGAATACAGGGTCCAAAAAGAAATACCCAATATGTTTCCCTGTCTTAAGTCACGGTTCTTGAGGGGAATAAAGATAAAAAGGACCACAGAATATATAGTACAAATGGAGGCAGAGAAGACTGATAAAAAGCAGTCACCCAAATTGGTGATCAAACGGACATAACTATGGGCCCATAAAGATGGCATCCTGGCCAGGATGGGACATCACGCCCTGCCATTGAAATATCAAGATAAAGGAAGACCACATCCATGTCCTGTCCTTCTATTAAAACCTGTCCATCACCAATGTGCCTCTAACAGGTTCAGCTAGGAATAGCAGAGCTGAAATGTCAGTCGCTGCTGTAGAACCACCCACAGCCTGACCAGAAAGTGGGAGCCTGATACTAGCTGTGAAGAGCAGGCTATGTGAAAGAGCATGGTGAGAAGACCCCTTTAAGCTGAAAGGGCAGGAGGAGCCACTTATTGAACTCTCCTGGCCTTGGCAGTCTATCCTTGTATCCTGCCCTTCATTTGGGCAGCATTAACCAGTTGAAAGGTTGTCTCTAAGTGGCATATGATAACTGTATTTTTTTTTGTTTTAATAAACCAGCGCCTTTCTTGCTCCTGGACTCTCTGGTAATGAAGTTTGGACCTGTTAAAGTAAACGGCTAAGCTACAGTTTCAGACAGGATTGTTAAGTCTAACATACATTGCAGTACATGGAACCTGTGTGGCAGCACATACATCCTTTGTATCCAAACTCTGTTGGTGCTGTATGTATTAATTTTAGTTTTTTAGTCCAATGGTCAGTATCTTGTTTGGTCATTGGATTTTTTACAGCCACGCCATGTACATACCTCTCAGGTGTCCCTATTTTGGAGGGACAGTCCCTATTTTTAACCCTTGTACCTCTGTCCCTCTTAGCTCTATAAATGTCCCTCTTTTTCATTTAGGAAATAGATTTGCGTCAATAAACTGACTATCTTGCTGTAAAAAGTATCTGATTGCTTCCTAGCTGTATACTACATAACAATTTAACAATTTAATATTTAATTATGGGATACAATGTGATCCTGAAAATGTGTCCCTAAAAAGTTGGCATGCGTGTGTTTGGGTGTGGTTAGAGGCGGGTCTTGGTGTGATGTCATGTGTTTGGGTGTGGTTAGAGTCATGGCCTGACGTGTTCCTCTGTGCAATCTCTAAAAGTTGGGAGATACACATATATTCCTACCTTAAGGAGGTATAATACCATTTTTTGGTGGCCTGGTCCGTAGAAGCCAGAACCGTAATACAGCCATGTGCATGAGCCCTTAGTAAAAGCAGAGCATGTTCTACTTTCATACAACCCCTTCTTATTCTTTGGAAGCAAATCAAAGGCTGAGATGCAAACTCTCAACAAAGGATAACCTTTCAGTCTAAAAGTCACAGACTATCTAGACACACATCGTGAAATTTTAATTGTTGGGGTTATCAACTGAGTTTATTAAAAAGGGGTTTATTTCCCAAGTGATACATGGCGAAAGGGATTTTTTTGGGATTGGAAAAAGAAGCGTGGTCTTCTGAATACAGGCCAGTCATTGCCTTTTAAAGTGGGGGAACAATAAAAAATTTTGGGTGTCATTTCTGCGCTTTCCAGGTTTTTTCCAGGGGTGTAGCTTTCTAGAGAGTAAATTAGAGGGGGTTTGGGTGTGTGTTTAAGTGGGTGTACCCCTTGTAAACTCTTTTTTTTGGAATTTAAAGCATAGTTCACCCATAGACTTGTTTTATTAAACCATTCACCTTTTGTACTGTGTTTAAACATATACACCGGGTTACAAAAGCATTCACATCCCTTGAAATGTTCCTCATTTTTAAACATTACAGCCACAAAAAAATGTTTTTTAATTTTTTGGGGAAATTTTATGGGGAGCAACACAAAATAGAAATTTTATTTGTGAATTTGTAAAAAAATAAAAGGGGGTTGCTTTTCCAATTGTTTTCAAATTGAAAAACTGAAAAGTGTGGTGTGAAACTGTATTAATTGTTTGGTGTGCTCCTTGGTTTTCATGATGCTGTTTGTTCACTAATGTTGGGAGCTTTCACACAGTTTTGGTGCAGTTTTAACTGCGCTTCAATTAAACTGCCTTTATTACCAGCAAGCTTCTTTCAGAAAAAGTATGTTTCAAGTGTTCAGAAAGGTGTTTCAAGAAGTAATCAAATACTGTCTCTGAAGTCCTGACTATATCCGGAACTCCCAAAGAAAAGAATGGGAAAGTCGGCCGCAAGCGCCACCCTCCTCATTCTATAAGTCGGTCGTCTTGTAACTAGATAAACCCTAAACTAGAATGTCTTCGAAAAAACACCCTTTTAAGGGAAAAACAATCCACCAAAATCAAAAATTTTTTTGCCACCACGGGGGGAGCTGAAAGGAATACAGAATTGTATCATGGTACACTGTAGATCAGTGAAGGGAGTGAGGGGTTAGGGATCTCTTTTATGAGGAGAAAAATAAATCATTATAAGAATTAACCGTATAGAGCAGGGGTCCTCAAACTTTTTAGACCGGGGGCCAGTTCACGGTCCCTCAGACCATCGGGGGGGCCGGGAAAATAGTTTTAAAAAAAAGTTTTACTTTGTGGGGCATACAATTTCAGGAACCCAATTTATTTTTGGCCCCGCAGACGTAGGTAGAATTAGGGCCCCCCCCAGCAGACTAGGTAGAATTAGGCCCCCCCCCAGCAGAAGTTTGGGAATTAGGCCCCCCCCCCCAGCAGACGTAGGTAAATTAGGCCCCCCCCCACAGCGTGTAGAATTAGGCCCCCCCCCAGCAGGTCCCGTAGGTAAATTAGGGCCCCCAGCAGGTCTTAGGAGAATTAGGGCCCCCCGCAGGGCTGTAGGTAGAATAAAGGGCCCCCAGCAGTTGTAGGTAGAAGAGGGCCCCCAGAGGTCTGTAGGTGAAAGAGGTCCCCCCGCAGGTCTTTAGGGAGAATTAGGCCCCACAGGTGTAGGTAGAAAAAGGCCCCCACAAGGTGTAGGTAAATAAGGCCCCCCGCAGGTTAGGTAGAATTTTGGCCCCCCCCCGCAGGTGGTATAAAAATTTGGGCCCCCCCAGCAGGTGGGGAGGTAAATTAGGCCCCCCCCCCAAGGTGTAGGAGAATTAGGGGCCCCCCCCCAGCAGGTGTAGGTTTGAATTAGCCCCCCCCCCCCAGCAGGTGTAGGTAGAATTAGGCCCCCCCCCAGCAGGGGTAGGTGAATTAGGCCCCCCCCCCCCAGGTGTGGGAGAATTAGGCCCCCCCCAGCAGGTGGGTAGAAATTTTAGGCCCCCCCCCCGCAGGGGTGGGATAATTAAAAAAAAATAAATGACTTCACCAGCTTTCCTGGCTCCCCGGGGCTGCCGCTCCGGGGCTTCCTTTTTTTTTTTTTTGGGGGCCCGGGCGTCACAGGGGGCGCCGTACGTGATACGCTCACGCCGCCCGGCTGTGGGCGTGGTAGGGGCTCCTTTTCCCGCCCTCACCAGAGTACTTGCAAGGGAGAGCCCCCCCTCTCTGAGAACATCTGTATGTGCTCCGGCGGACGCAATACAGAATTTTTGGCGCCCCTGCCATCACCGATCGCTAAGGTCCTAAGCCGGGCCTTAGTGCGGCATCGACTTAGGCACCTACCGATCGGTGGCGGCGGGTAGCGGATCCCCGGGGGATACAGTGGGGGCAATTCCCAGGGACGGGAGTGCCTAGGGCGGAAAATTAAAATATATGGGGGTGTCGGAGGGCGAGCGGACATTCTGCAAAACTTTTGCACAGGTCCGCCCTCCCCACTCACAGGAAAACCTCCCATATTTGTAAGTGTCCGCCCTCGGGCACCTCCCTTCGCTGCAGAGTTCCGCCCCCCCGAAGCGGGCCCCTGCTGTCGGCTGCTCGCAATGGCTTTTATTTTACCTGTCACCGCCCACGGGACCTTCCCCACATATTCTTTGGGGGGGTGGGGCAAATGATGTGGGCATCCAAGCACGCACAGCAGGGGGCCCGTTTTAAACAAACAGCAACCAGGGGGTTGCGGGGGTGCCGCGGGGGCAGCGGCGGGCCGGATGAAAATCCCCGGCGGGCCGCATGCGGCCCGCGGGCCGTAGTTTGAGGACCCCTGGTATAGAGGAAGCCTTTGACTGGAGCAATGGCCTGCTGCTTTGTTCAAAGTCTGTGAGACCAATGGAGATGGCTGAGCGGGGTGTTCGGCTATCTACGTCAGTTACATAGACTTTGTATGAATTGCCAATATGTCTTTGGTGACTGCTCTATTGAAAGACTATCTTGCTGTGCGATCGCAGTGGAAAAAGACAGGGGACTCGGGATCCCCATTTTAGCAATCAGTGGGGTTCGAGCATTAGATCTCAAAGCGATTAGAAATGTATCGCCTATACGGTGGATAGAATAAATGATGTGTGTCTATGGTGGCATGACCCCTTTGTTCAACACAGTTTAATAAAACTAAAAGTGTCACTTGCTTGAGGTTCTAGTGACATTTCTGGTTCCATTGTCAGCATTTCTAACTTCTCAGCAGTTTCAGTAAAAACATCAATGTATACATTTTTGAGCATTTGCACATGTAATCTTCAGTTTGTGAATGACCTTTATAGAGTAAAGCAAGCAGTGCAGGAAACAGCAGTAGGCAGAAGAATATAAATGAGTGTAGTTGTTTGTTTGGGGCCCAGTAGGTGATGGCTCAGAAGTGTATGTAGACACCAGTAATCCTATTACATGTATCACTGCGCTACAATTCAATGAATGAATGAATTTTCTACAGGAATAAATCAAGAATATTAAAATAACTCTTTGTTCTTTGTTCTGTTTCTCGACATTTTGAGTATGGGGGGGAAGCGGTATCTATGGAAACAAGTTCTGCTCAATCCCTATGGAATCCTGGAATCAAATACTTATATCGTATTGATTTTGATAGCCCAAAGTTTATTGTTTTTGCTACTGAAGTCATTATTAGCAAACTGAACACGTAGATTCACCACTGGATTAGGAGCATTGATTTTAGAATTAATTGACAAGAAAACACACACAAGTGGCAAAATGAGCAGTTTTTTTCTTGGTGTTTCAACCTAGGACTGTGTATTGAGCAGAATATACTGTAGGTGATATAGACATCACAATATACAAACATTTCTGGCTTAGGCTCTCATCTTAGTAGCGTTATGGCTTTTTATTGTAATGGAAACCATGATACTGTGCTGGATCATACTAGTGGCAACTCATCGACCTCAATAACATATAACAAAGTCTGTTGGATTCTGCCTAAATGTTCTCCATTTTGGAAGAAAATAAAACCACAGCATGCAGTGCTTATTTGTCTCATCACAAAGTTTCAAACACAGATTCAAACAGATCTTCATTTGTGAATTATGTTTGTTACCATTATATCCTCTGTAACGCCTTACTTGCGTTTGGAAGCCATCTTAGACCATCCTGGGGGTTTATTAACTTGCGGGTTGTTGCTTTCATAAGCGAAATGGCACTCAGACACAGGGTTCTTTTCACATCTGGTCTCAGCCAACTTTATTCTTTCAACAGAGGTTTAGGTAACAGCACATATCCAAATAACATCTAGAACAGTTCTAGCCACTGAGCACACATCAGTGAGTCCTCACTAACCTGCGGTCAGAACCTACCGTCCTGCACCGAACAGCACTGTACTCTTTGTAGTACACTTAAGAACTTTCCTTCAAGCCTGGGGGGTAAGAGCCCTCTTCTCACAAGCGCTTGCTGCTACTCCAACTTCTGGCAGCAAACCACACCCCCCAATCACCTGCAGTCCTAGGTTTTTTACAGGCCTCCAGGGACCTGTCAAAAGCCTGTCCTGGAACGTGGGAACGGAAACCCACCCAATGTTATTGTCATCCCAGGAAAGGCAACCCATCACTAGCCGCATTGCAGCCATGCTAGCTTCCTATGTCAGTAACCTATGGTTACTGACGTCAAATTGTTGCCTTCCCCCACCAAAACCAGGTTTTTGGTGGCACGTCTGCAGCAGGTACACTGCTGTATTCCACCTAGTGGCAGAAACATGCGACTTCCTGCAGTCGCTCTGCCACACCTCCCTACATACACCTCCAATAGAACGCAGTAACAAGGTGTGAACAGTACTTACTCTAGCCCAGAATTTCCAGAATATAGTTCTTATATTTCTTTCAGCGACATCATGCCCTTCTATACAGCATTAACACAGACATAACAAAGTCTAGGTACTTTTTAAACTGCAATAGATGTATGACCATATTTTTGTTAGAGCATATAGACAATATAGACGGGGTGACTCACTCTGGTCAACTTTGTTTGTCTAGATCAGATCTGCACACTTTAGCAGCACTGTAAGAGTTCGGTGGATTCACTGGACCACCGCAAGCGATGATAGTTAAGCCACGCCAGGGAGCGGAGTCCTAAGTAACCCCGTATTAATCAGAGCCCGCCGCAAAGCGGTGATGGACTTTGCTGCGGCGTGAGGCTGACAAGGTCGCTACCCCCTGACATGACTGCCTGCGATGGGCGGCCGTGGTACTCGCTGGTACAGAATCGGAATCCAAAGGCTTAGTCGGACAGGCAGAAGGTCAGGGCAGGCGGTCGAGGGTTCGTGGTCAGAGACGGGCAAGACGGTCAGGCAAGGCGGCAAGGAGGCAATGTCAGGAAACGAAGCAGAATGGACTGGTACACAGGGTAATCAGACAGGAATTTTCCAACACTCTGCAACTAGGCAACCGCACAACCCACAATCTGGCAGAGAGTGCTGGGGGCGTATTCCTTATATAGGACCTGCGGTCGCGCGCGGCGGCCGGGACAGGCAGAAGCAGTGTACACAGGAGCATGGACAGGTAAGTGGCCCGACAGCAACAGCACCCGCGCCAGCCCCCATGACAGTACCCCGCCCTTTAGGTTTCCCCCTCTTTTTTTCGGAACTTAGAGAGGAGGTCAGGTGACAGATTTGGCCTCAGGTCCACAAACCTCCCAGGCCCGAACCGCCTTCAATCTTAAGAAAGAACCGTCTCCCCCCTCAACTGTCGTTCTCTCGCCAGCACCTCCTTGACCTCAAAGATGTTATCAGAGTTTGGCCACAAACAGGAGAAGGCGAGACAGATCCACGGGAGAAGCGATTCAGCACCACCGGTTTTGAGGAGATAGACATGAAAGGCGTCAGGATACGCAGAGTGGGAGGCAAGCGGAGCTTGTAGGACAACCGGCGTTTAGTTTGCCGAAGTACGCACAAAAGGACCCCAAATACTTTAGGGAGCCCACACACAAACTTGTAACTGGGGCACCTTGAAGTGAATGTACTTGGCAGATAACCAACCCTATCACCCCGGCTTTAAAATGGCGAGGTCTCCGGTACCTGTCAGCCTGGCCTTGGTGCGAGCGGGAGGCCCTAGAAGGGCCCTGTACGTGTGACTTGCCAAAGTGCCTTGATGTCCCGTACTTGGGCATCTATGGCACGGGGTGTGAGACGAGGTTAGCCAGAGGGGAGAGAAGGGCGGGGATGTAGCCCAAATACAACAAAAAAAGGGAGAGGCTCCAGCAGACCTCTGAGTCTAAGGAATTATAACGAAAATTCTGCCCAGGGGAGGAGATCAGACCAGTTATCCTGACGGGCGAGGATCACAAAATGATGTAAATAAGTACCTAAAACTAGTTAACCCCTTTTCTAACCTGCCCATTGGTTTGAAGGGTGATCTGCAGACGAGAAGTCCCAGCTGAACCTGCAACTGAGCACAGACAGAAGCCCGCCAGAATTTTGACACAAACTGGACCCCCCTACCGAGACAATATGCAATGGAGACCGTGTAGCCGAAAAATGTGATGGAAGAAGTGCTGGCCACTAGGGGCAGAGGAAAACCTGGGCGGGGGAACAAAGTACCCAAATCTTTGAAAATCTATCATTACCACCCAGATGCCCTGTGTTTCCAGAGGAGCCGGGAGGTCAGTAACAAAATCTAGGGCAATATGGGACCAAGGTCTTTCTGACACCGAAGAGGCAGAAGCAGACCCGGGTCTGAGACGAGGGACTTTGACGGGCACAGGAGGTACAGGCCAGGACAAATTCTCTAACTCTTGACGAGAGTGGGCCACCAATATAGCGTGAGATCAATTTGTAAAGACTTGTGGACCCAGGAGGGCCCGCTGTTCGAGAGGAATGTCCCCATTTAAGGATTCGAGGCCGCATAGCAGGACGGACGTAGGTCTTCCCAGAGGGTAGATGTTGAAGATCCACGGGACCGCCGTGAGGAGCCGTTCAGGAGAATTATGTGCTGCAGAGGCGCTCTAGGCCCACAGTGTCCGAGGATCAGAGAGGCGTCCTCCTGACTTCTTTTGGCTGGCCGAAAGTGAAGGGGGAATGAAAGCGGGCAAGAAGACGACCACCGGTTGAGCAAGGAAATTGGAGATACATGAGATTTTTGTGATCGGTGAAGATCTCAAGGGAAATGGCGAGACCCCTCCAGCAAATGTCCCATTCTTCCGGGCTAATTTTTATGCCAGTAGTTCACGAACACCGATTGTGTAGTTACGTTCGGCAGAGTGAAGGTCTTGGAAAAGAAACCACAAGTACGCAATCTCCCAGAGAGGACTTTTGTAAAGGACAGCCCCGGGCACCTACTGAGGAGGCGCCCAAACTTCTAGGACAAATGGCCCGCTGCGGCCCGGGCGAGACAGAACAGCGCTGAAGGAATGCTGCTTTAAGACATTAAAGGCTTCTTGGGCTTCGGGAGGCCAGGATTTGAGGTTAGCATTTTTCTTTGTGAGGGCTACCAGTGGGGCCACCCCGCGTCGAGAATTGCGGATGAAAATGCCTGTAATAGTTCGCGAACCCCAAGAAGGGTGGATGGACCGGAGACCAAACCCGGGCGGGCCACTGCAGGACCGCTGAAACTTGGAGGGATCCATCGGGGGACCTTGATCCGAAACGATGTATCCTAAAAGGCAACGAGGTGCGTTCAAACAGGCATTTCTGCAGTTTGGCATAAAGCTGGGGTGCGGAAAGTCTGAAACACCTGGCGGGCGTGTGGGGTGATCTCTAGATCTGGAGAAAAATTTTAAAAATTTGTCCAGATAGACAATGACGCAGACGTAGAGAAGGTCGCGGAAGATCTCGTTGACGAAGTTCTGGAACACAGCCGAGCGTTGCAGGGGCCGAATGGCATAAAATATTAAAGTGGCCATCACGGTAATTAAAGGCCCTCCATTCGCCCGCCTTCCGGGATACAATCAAGTTGTAATCTCCGCGTAAATCCAACTTGGAAAAAAATTTACGCCACGTAGGCGATCAAACAGTTCCGAGATCAGAGACAGGGAGTATTGATTTTTTTATGGTGATTTTATTTAGTCCACGACAATCGATACAGGCCCGGAGAGTTCCATCTTTCTTTTCGACAAAGAAGAATCCGGCCTCCGCAGGCGAAGATGACTTGCGTATAAAACCTTTACGGAGATTCTCCTGAATATACTCCGACATCGCCTTGTATTCCGGGACAGAAAGAGGGTAGACTCTGCCTCGGGGAGGAGTAGTACCGGGTTGCAGGTCAATAGGACAGTCGAACGGCCGGTGCGGAGGAAAGTTTCGGCCTGTCTTTCGGAAAAGACATGGGCTAGATCCTGAAAAAGATGGGCAGACCTGGTAGAGGCTTCGTAGGCTTTATAGAGGCAGAACGGGAGCAGGACGGAGTACAGAGAGTCATCGCGAGTGGCACGTGGGACCCCAATGGACAATTTCGCCCGTGTTCCAGTCCAGAGTCGGAGCATGCTCTTGCAACCAAGGAAGGCCCAGAGGATTTCAGAAGAGGAGAGGCAAACGAGAAGTTTTCAGATCTCTTTGTGTAGGCCCTACTGCAAGGTGAGGGGCGCAGTGCAGAACCAAATAGCATCCTTGAGGCATTCGCCACTGACGAGGAACGAACATGGGTTTTCTGCAGAGGGTCACCGGGAGGAAACTTGGATACCAGCGCGGGCTTATAAAATTTCCAGCGGACCGGAATCAAGGAAGGCGGCTTGGAAGGAGCTTTCTGGCAAAAATTCCAGAGTAACGGGAGTGGTCAGACGGGTAAGGCCGCACTGACACCTAGGGATGCCTCTCCTGCGAGCCCTGGGTGCGAGAGTTTCCCGGCGCACCGGGACAGTCGCCAATGAAGTGGCCAAACCACCACAGAGAAACATAGCTGCCTCTGACGACGCTGCAAGCGTTCTTCCTGGGTCAGGTGGGTCTCTCGACCTCATGGGTTGTCCTCAGAACCATTGGCGAAGGAAGTGGAGGTCTTGAAAAACAGGACCGGGCGGGGTAGCCGGCGTGGTCGGGTGACCTCCCATTGGAGGCGAAGCTCTTGTTGTCTCTCAGCGAACCGTATGCGATTCGGTGGCCAACCGAAAAAAATTTCGTCCAGAGTGGATGGAAACTCCTGCCAGCGAGCTCGTCTTTAATCGCCCAAGAGGCCTTGCCAGAAGGTTGCCACCAGCGCCTCATTGTTCCCGTCCCCGTTCAGAGGGTAGGGTGCGGGAAATGCACGGAGTACTGACCCACATAGAGTCGCCCTGACAGAGAGGGGCAAGCTGCACAGCGGAGGAGGTGCGGCCAGGTTTCCTCGAATACGGGTGGAACCCCTGGAGGAAGGCTTAAGATTTGCTGTCAAATGATCTCCTCGGGCCCATAGCGGAGTGGCCCAGGGCCCGAGCTTCGCCGTTAGGAGGGTAATTATGAAGGCCAACCTAGCCCGTTTGTAGGGAATTGATGCCCCAACATCTCAATGGATTGAGCATTGACTGATGAAGCCTCTGCACTTCTTTGGGGCTCCATCATAACGTGAAGGGAGCGGGAGATGCAGAGAAGGTCCCGGTGCAGGAGCAGTATAGCCATGGCTGCAGGGGCAACTGGTTGGCATGGCAGCAGCACCGAGCAAGTAGACCGGCTGCAAGTTCTGCATCATGGCCGAAACTGGTCAATACCTGGCTCTGCTGTGCGAGCCGTCTAACGTCCCGGATTCGGGCAGAGGTACCCTGGGGGAATCCATGGCCAGATTGTACTGTAAAAGGGGTTTTGGGGGATTCGCTGGACTACGCAAGCGATGATAGTTAAGCCATGCCAGGGACGGAGTCTAAGTAGCCCCCGGTATTCACCAGAGCCCTCGCAAAGCGGGGTGGACTTGCTGCGGGTGAGGCTACCAGTTGCTACCCCTGACGTGACTTGCCTGCCATGTCGGCCGGGTACTGCGTGTACAGAATCGAATCCAAAGGCGTAGTCGGGACAGCTATCTAAATGTCCAATGTCAGACAAAATACACCAGAAAAACCCCGACAGACGTACAAAATTGGATAAAGGGGATAGTCTTAAAAATTAACTTTTAATAGAACTAGTTTAAAAATAAAAATCAGTATCCACAAAAATATTAAAAAAAACCTACTCCCCTGATTCAAAAGAAAATACCCCGGGTCTTTCCCAAAATGGTGGGGGATTTTTTCCGTGTTTTTGGGGTTTTCCATTTTAGGTCCCAGAGGACTCTTTTTTATTAAAGACCTTCGATTCCTTTTTTTTTGGGGACAATTCCCCAAACAACTGGAGCAAACCCAACCTCGGGTGTCAGGTGGAAAATTGTGTCTGCGGGTAGCCGGCCCGGGGACCCTACGGGCCCCGGGCCACCCCCCTGCGGGAAGGGGGGCGGCCCGTGGGGGCAAACCCCCGGCCACCCTGGCGCCAGCCCCCTAAATGACCCCAAAGATGGATGGGTCCAAAACCACCTGTGGAGTGAATCTCCACAATAAATCTCAAACAAGTCTGTAAAAGCAGATAGGCTTCCTTCTTTCCCATGGTCTTAGAGACAGCGGGAGGTGGAGGAGTTTTAAAGCAGATCAGTGTTGAGAGGAGGGAAAGCATCCAAAAGGGAAGCTCACATAGGCTGTAGATAGGGCAGAAAGCACACACAAGTCTGTTTGCAGGAGGAGGGTGCGTCACAGGTTATGTACAAATATAGATAGAAAGCAGAGCATCCATTGCAAGCTTTAGACTTCTAAACACACAGACCTCCCATCCGGCATGTATTACTGGATAGGACACACCTGTATGTCTGCGAATCTAAATCTAGTAGCAGCATGCAAACTGAATATCAGGCGGTTTGTAAACTAATTAAGTAATCAAAATGGTTGACTAAACCTTTCTTAGTTACTACCATATGTAAAAATCATGCGCATATGTCAGAGGTACCAATAGCCTTTTAGCTGACTTCTCATTTATGTGATTTTCCATAGATGCAGTTCTATGAACATTTTAATTAAACAGTTTCTTTCAATAAGCAATAACAACACTCATGATTGAAACCTGAGGTAGAAACCATGTATTAACATAGTAAGACCTCATCATGCTCTGTTGCAATATGGCTGTATGCCTAAGCCTATACATCTATACATCTAAGCATTTTTTGTAGTAAAATTATCACTTTATATATTATAAAAAGATTATTTACATTGTTTTTTTGTATATTACTTGTTACAGTTAAATGTTTAAACATATGGACAAAATTGTTGGCACCATTTCATCAAGAAAAAAAAAACTACAACGGTCACTGAAATAACTTGAAACTGACAAAAGTAATAATAAATATAATTTAATGAAAGTCAACTCATGAAAATCAGACATTTGTTTTGAATTGTGGTTCAACCGACTGGCATGGACAAAAATGATGGTACACCTAGAAAGGATTGAAAATAATTTGACCATAGGGACATGTTAAACTAAGATGAGTCCTGTAATTAGTATCACAGGTGTCTTAAAACTTGTAGTCAGTCATTCTGTCTGTTTAAAGGGTTAAAAGTATCAATGTGCTGTTAGTTATCTTGGTGTGAGCTGAATATGAACCAAAGGAAGCTAAGAAGAGAGCTATCTCAGGAAATTAGAAAGACAAGTATAAATAAATATGTTAAAGGTAAAGGCTATAAAACCATCTCCAAACAGCTTGATGTTCCTGTTACAACACTTGCACATATTATTCAGTTATTAAAGTATATGGGTCTGTAGCCAACCTACCTTAATGTGAAGGAAAACTTATGACAAATTGAAAAGTCAAATAAAATACAGGTGCTTCTCAATAAATTAGAACAGCAGCCAAAAGTTTTTTTTCAGTAATTTTATTCAAAAAGTGAAACCCCGGCCACCAACTGTCCAAGCTTCCTTTGGGAAAAATCAGCTTAGCTCTTATCACTGCAAATTTTTTAAAAGATCAAAAAGTGAAACTCATATGTTATTTAGATCTTTAAAAAAGAAGGGAATTTTCAAGTTTTATTTTTTTTAATTTCCGATGTTTAAAAGGCTTACACCCAAGGGAAAAACCCCAAAAGTCATTATCTCAGAAAATGAAACAACCCAAAACACACAAATTTTCAAAAGTTTTTTAAAAAACGTTCCTTATCTGGTTCATGGGCAACACAATCTGGGAACACTGTTGCCCTTGACAGCCCCAAAGACAATCATTGACACCCCCAAGAGGAAGCCACAAAAGGTCATTGCAAAGAACTGGCTATTCAAGTGCGAATCAAAGCAAAAAAAATTTTAAATTTCAGGGGAATAAAAAGTGGGTAGAAAAAGGCACAACAACCAGACAATTTACCTTAAATTTTTTTTTTGAAAAAGGGCATTAAAAAATGTTTTGGGGATTCACAACTGGACTGCTGCTGGAGTCAGTGCTTAAAGAGCCACACATACAACGTTCCAAATTTGGGCTACAAGCTCATATTCCTTAAAACCACCCCATACCAAAAAACAACGCCAGAATTTTTTTTTCCCCTTAATTTTGGCCCAAAGGAAAAAAGAACGGGACTTTTCCAGGCCCAAGGGTGGTTTTTTTCCGATAAAAGAAAATTTTTTGCATTCCATTTGAAATCAACACAGAGTCGGGGGGAAAAGGGGGAAAAACAAACAAACCAACTGCTTGACATGTGAAGTTTCCTAATCAGTGATGGTTTGGGACCATGTCATCGCAGTGGGGGTCCATTTGTTTTATCAAGACCCAAAACATTTTCCTTTTGCCACAAGCTTTTTTAAGATGGGAAATTTCATTTTTTCCAGAGGGCTTTTGGGACCCTCCACACGCCAAAAATTCAACACCTTTTAAAAACCCCATATCACTGTCTTAAATTTCTTTTGGGTTTTTCCTTGCGTAACCATAACCTCAATATTAACATAAATAAACATTTTGAAAAAGTTCACTCGTTTGTAAAACAAAAAATAAAAGATTTCATTTTTAATTTAATAACTTTTGGCAACTCAATTTATTGAGAAGCACCGTAAAGTAATCAAAAAAGCCCAGATCAAATACTAAAGGGACACCATGTCAGATTTCACCTCCTCACTGTCTTTTTCCAAAATGACTTAATGGAAAGACGGGACGAACCCAAAGAAGAACAATATACAAAAGTGAGACTGAAAAATTTCAAAAAAATTTTAAATTTTCAATCCCCAAACTTCTAAGAAGTCCTTTGGAAGATAGACAAATCTGAGCTTTTAGCAATCACATCACTCTATGTTCACAGATGCAAAAGAATGAAACAACAAAGAAAAGAACTAACATGTGCTTACGGTGAAACATTGAACACTCTGTTATGTTTTGGGGCTGCGATGCTCCACCTGGTATAGATAGTCTTGAATTGTGCAGGGTACAATGAAATTTCAAGATTATCAAGACATTCTGGAGGGAAATGTGCTGTCTTGTGTCAGAAAACTGGCTCTCAGTTGCAGGTCATGGGTCCTCCAACAGGGTAATGACCAAAAACACACATCTCAAAACATCTAAGAATGGTTAAAAGCAAAGCATTGGAATATTTTGAAGTGCCTTCTTTCAGTCCCGATCTAAATCTTATTGAACATCTGTAGAAGGAGCTAAAACATGCATTCTCTAGAAGGCACCTTCACACCTTGAGACAGCTCGAGCAGTTGGACAGGTGCATAAGTCTCATTGAGAGTTACAGTAATCATTTGTTTGCGGGGATTGCTCCGAAAAGTTAGACAGCAAAATATTATGTTAAAGGGACCATCATTTTTGTCAAGGCCAGTTTCAGTTTGTTTTTTTACATTTTTTTAGTTGAACCAAAATTCAAGAGCAATTTCTGATTTTCATTGGTTGAATTCTCAGTAAGTTTGAATTTATTATGACCTTTGTCACTTTCAAGTTATTTCAGTGACCATTGTGGGTTTTTCCTTCCTTAACAGAAGGGTCCAAAAATGTTGTCCACATGTGAACATATGTTTATTCCCTCATCTGGACATGGCATATATAGTATCAAAAATGCTTTCCCGAATTTTTTCCTTCTACATGTACTACATTTACTTAACAAGTAAAATCTATGGATTAAGGTTGACATCATTGCAGTCAAATTTGGATTATAGTTGTGTAGTGCTGCACAGGTTAGCAACTTCTTCAAATTCAAGAATACTGATCAGTCTCTCTGGTCTCTTAGGCGAAGTTTACATACATAGTTACATAGTTAGTACGGTTAAAAAAAGACCTATGTCGGCGGGGAGTGGCTAGCGATGTAAGGAGCAGTCTGTGTCTGTGTGGAGCTCCGTCCAAGGCAGCTTAATTTTCAGCATATAAATCAAGAAGAATGGGCAGCAGACGCTCCAAAAGAACCCCTAAGGCACCCAGAACCGCAACGGCAGGTGGTCTGCGAATTTCAAACTATTATGCCCCACTACTAGACCTCGTCGAGGATCAGACTCCATTTTTTTTTTGTTTTTCCTTTTTTTTTGTTTTTTTGTTTTTTTTCCCTTTTTGTTCTTTTTTTTTTTTTTTTTTTTTGTGTTACCCGTTTCCCAGCGTCTCTCTCCTAGGGCGCCATCTTCCCCCCCACGCCGGGAAGAAGATTCAGAGCAGCAGCATCCCTCTTCTTCTACTCACTGCCAGAAAGAAGGCAGCCCGTGCCCGGAGCACAAGAATAGAAGCCCGCGGCTCCTTCCTGCAGTCCCGGAGTCAGCTGCAGAATCCCCGTTTCGGCGCTCGTACGGAGACTGTCTACATTCCTTCGGGCTCGGAGCCGGCAGAGGACGCGCCGGGAAACACATCAGCAGGGCGCCGACTGCAGAGACCGACAGGAGACGCGAAATCGCCGTTAATGAGCTGGATCACGGCCGGTATGTCTCTCCCCCCTGCTGTGCGACAGCGATAAGCTCCTCTCCTGTCTCCCCGCTCTCCTTGATGGCAGAGATGGAGTCCCCAGGGAGCTATGAGAGGGCCCCTAACGAGCTCAACCCGCCAGCAGCCAGTCCAGACTCTCTGCCTTCTATGAGGGAGCCCAAAAGCCATGCTGCACCTGGCCCCCCAAAACGGTGGACTATGGAGACCCCCAAATCCCCTTTGCAGGGACAATGTCAGGGGACCCCCTTGTCTGCACAGGCAGTACCTCCTGCCGCTGCCCCATCGCTGCAACCCAGCAATACCGCGGCTCCACTTACAGGCCCTGCTTGTGGGCCTTTGCAGGCTCAAGATATATACACTCCCAGAAGCACCCCAGCCGGCTCTAGTTCCCAGCAATCACTGCCCAAGGGGTCCTCCCATCCCCCCACCAACTCAGATTCCTACAATCCGTCAACCTCGCCTGACCATAATAGTGAGGTATGGCTCTTGGGCACACTGGGGACTCGCCTCGCCATGGAGCTCCACTCGAGCTCACCCACTTTGGGGTGCTGGCTCCAACATGCAAGATGCGGGCCCATCTCCAAGCTGGGCTTCCACTCATAGCATGGAAGGCCCTTGCCCCACCGCACAAGGTTCGGGACTGCTCCCCCCTGAGGAGGCACTGCACACTCTGTCGGCCCATCCAGAGCTAAGGGCACTTCTCTCCCTAATCCCCTCCAACAAACACCAACAGAGGGCAACAAGACCTGAGGCATGCGTGGAAACAAGATCTGAAACCTGTCCAAACCGCAGTACCCTCTCTTCAGGAGAGATCCAACAAGTAAGAAATGTACAAACATCTACAAATTCTAACTATACCTGCCCTACAAGCAACCGTAGCGGAACAACAAGATCGTTTCGCACACTAAGAATCACATGGAACGATTTGGAGAATCGCAGCAGTAGGAATACATGTCAGAATAAGGGTTTACCTGAAGCCGTCAAGACCGTTGAATTGAGTCCTACTTTACAAAAGTATTTAATTATATCCTGTGCAGACCAAGGGACTGGGATTGCATTTGATCGGCACATAGAGCTCTTCGCCCGCAAAATGCAAGAACCCCCCCCAGGGATATCAATCTGCAGAATCCACCGATACACGCTTAAAGAGGAGATAATGCGGAAGGCCCGCGTCATGCAGAGTGTTTCCTACAAAGGAGTGCAGCTCGGACTGTTCCCCGATCTTTCCAGAAGGACCCTCCGTCTTCGAGCGTCAGTCAGGCCCCTGTTAGAGGTCTTGCAGGAGAGAGACATTCCTTATCGTTGGGGCTTCCCCTTCTCCATCCAGGTCCGTTACAAGGATAAATTCTTGTCGCTTCGTTCCCTTCTGCCTCCCTGCCTTCCTTTCCCGCACTTTCAACCTCCTGAGATGACCTGACTGACAGGGAGCAACACTGAATATGGAGTTCAACCCACCTCTGGACCCGCCTAGAGGCAAGCAGATTCATCCACCTCAACGCTCTCAACGTCGGCAAAACAGTTCAGATTCATCCCCGCCTAAAAGACATCCTCATCGCTGATCCTTAGGACTGCGGACTTGTGAGATAATTGCAAGAGCTGCATTCACTAGGCAGCCTGCCTTTATATTGCCCTTAGAGTCCCTCAAAAGATGCCCACTTTTACTACCCTTCTGCACCCCCCCTTTTTTTCCCCACTTTTCTTCCCCCCCCCCGCCTTTTTTTTTTTTCTTCCCCTTCCTTCGCCCGTCTTCTCTCCCCAACTGCTTCCCTCTAATCCCAGTTTAGGTTCTACTTTAAACTAATGGTGACACTTCCTATAGTTCCTATTCATCTGTCTTAGACTAAGCCCACAACTGATGGCCTCTAACCATAATTGCTGGTTCTGACTGAATGGGCGGTCGAGGGGTGTCATCATCTCGTTCTGCTCTCTGCCCAATCTTTAAAATGTTACATTATCCCTGTGACGCCTCCGTAGCCTGTTGAATCTCTTTCTTATATATGTACCTACAATTTTGTGCTGGTGTCTTTACACGCCCCCTGTACCACTGGCCTATTGTGCTCACGCATTGGCCCTAACAGTCATTTCTCTGCCTTTGATTTGGTGCAGGCCTGCTTGTTGTAGGCCTTAATTTTGGTTGCAATGTTTGTTGTTTCATTTTAGCCCCACATAATCCCTTTGGGTTCGGCCTCCTCCTAGTATGTGTGTGCTCTTCTCAGGTACGCCCTCTCAGAGACTCCCTATAATAACTTCCCAATGCTAGCATTGGGTTACATCCCTCAATGTCAAGGTTCAATGTCCCGAGAAGCGCACACAAATCCTCTACCATCTTCATATGCAAAGGTCACATATCGTCTGTATCCAAGAGACCCATCTTTTAAACTCCCACATCCAGGGCGTCCGAACCAGTACTTCCCTCCTGGTACCATAGCAGCAATTGATCGCTAAGAAAAAAGGGTGCGATCTTTTCACAATCACGCCGGTCCAGATACTAGATGTGCTTCCAGACACTGACGCCCGTTTCCTGTTTATCAATTGCAGGATTCAGGACCAAATTTACACGATCGCTAACCTTTATGCACCAACACAGACACCTCTCCTTTCTTATTAAGCCCTAGATGCTCCTCCACCAGCTTTGCGCAGAGACAACTCATTCTCTGTGTGACCTAAATCAACTTTAATCTGCTGTTAGATTCCTCATGCGGTCGACCCACTATGCCAATATTTCGGAGCAAGATTCGTAAACTTCGCCACGATAATCAAATATTGATGTTTGGAGGCTTGCTCCATCACGACGACCGTGATTACACCTTTTTTCCCACCCAAATAGATCTTATAGTCCCATAGACTACATACTCCCAGCCTCCAATCTCTATTGCCACAGATCTCCCGGGCCTCGATGGACAAACATCTCTGCGTCTGACCACGCCCCAACACTGCGACTTTATTCGCCCACACATCAGCAAGCCGCCCTTCTCCTGGAAACTCAATGAGTCTCTCCTGTCCGACTCCAGATGCCTTTTGGAATTAAAACATACGATTGAGTCGTTCCAACTCACGCACGCCTCTGACATCACCACCCCCCAAACTAAATGGGAAGCCTCTACTGTGTCCTGAGAGGGTACTTATAAAACATGGGCCAGAACTAAGAAAGAGCCGGTCACACAAATTACAATCGCTCATGCAAGGAACTGGCTCGCCTCGAATCTTCTCATAAGTCCACTGGCTCGGAGTCGGATGTTAGAGATCTCATACGTACGCATCACGAAATCCTTCAACTAGTGGATTATAGACACAAACGATACCACCAACTCTGCTCTGACTCCTTCTATGTCTGGAGCAACAAACCGGGTAAATATTTGGCGCGTGCCCTGCGCGACAAAAGAGCTTCTTTATTTATCCTCCCATCAAAAATTTGACGGGCCGCTTAGCTCACCTAACTAAGGACATTCTGAGTGATTCCACACTATTACTCGGGTCTCTATAATCTTCTGCTCTCTGGGGAAGCTCCTGAACAGGCAGACTTTAGATCGGCTTTGGAATTACTCTCGAGAACCTCTCTACCCGCGCTGGACCCACAGATCCTCGCCTCTTTGGAGAAACCGTTTCTCCGAGGAACTGAGAGGGCTATTTCTTCTCTGCCCTCCGGGAAATAGCCCAGGCCCTGACGCTACACCGCTGTTTTCGACAAAACTCTGGTGATGACCTTCTATTCCCTCCTAGCGGCATTTAAAACGAGTATCCCAGATCTCACTTTGATCATGCCTTTTTGAAGGCTTTACATTACGGTGATTCCAAAAGAGGGAGGACCCAACTCTCGTCCCAGTATAGACCCCCATCCCCTCATAAACACCAACGGCAAGCTTTTTCCAAATTATCGCCAGCGCCTTAGCCCGCTCCTGGAGTCTGATCCATTTTAATCAAGTTGGTTTGTTCCTCCAGAGAGCGAGGGACAACACCCTCAAAACGTTCACCCTCCTCCAACATATCGCTCTACCAAACTCCCATGTGTATGAGGATCAAGAGACGCCGATAAGGCCTTCGATCGGTGTGGACTGTCTTCATGAGAGGGGTCCTGGAGCACCTTGGCACTGGGTCCGGCATGATGAACCGTAGTCTAGCTCTTTATCATTCCCCCTCAGCGCAAGTTCGAGTTAATGGCTACCTCTCCTCCCCCTTTGTGTAGGCACATGGTACCAGGCAGGGATGTCCTCTATCTCCCCTACTCTATATACTATACAATGGAACACCGTCCTGCAAGCAAAACGGGCAACGAATCTATTAGTCGGGATCTGCATTGCAAACAAACAGACCTAGTGTTCGGCCTTCGCAGATGACCTGTTACTTTATCACTCAAATCCACTAGAGTCGTTACCAGCAGTACTCAGAGTCTTACAACAATATGGCCTTTAACCCCACAAATCAATATGACCAAAAGCGTAGCCTGGTCTTAAACTTTCAGATGCTGATCTGCGACAGGGAGGTCCACCTTTCCTGTTTTCATGGACCACAACTTCACTTCCAAATACTTAGATTTCATATCCTGCATGCCTCCGAAAAGAATATTTGAACGAAACTTCGCCCCATTTGCTCACGACCCTAAGCCATGACTTCTGAGATGGGATAGAAGGGACTTCAGCAGGATCGTCGCATCAACAAGTAAACAATGAATGTTCTCCCCCGCTCCTATACCTATTCCCTTCCATCCCCATCTTGCTCCCCATTCCTTCCTTCTACCTTACGTCAAAGCTGATCTCAGATTTTGTCTGGGCCCTAAAAACACCTAGTTAGCATACTCTATCTCACCAGACCAACAGGCGGAGGGGGGATTGGCTCTACCGGACCTCCAAGCCTCTTATTACCAAGCTGCACTGATGACTCGTGTCCTGGACTCTTTTCATAGGGGTTTCTTCAAAACTCTGGTTCAGCTGAATCTTTAGTATAGGGGCCCGTAGCAGCGCTTTCCTGGTTGCCGACTGCCATATGCCTAAGAACTCCTTGCCAGGTGCCGTTGGTCACCCAAACCTCTAGCTTGGTTTGCATGAGCGTTCCCCTCTAAAATGACTTGGATTAGACTCTGGGGGCCCTCGCTCCGATTGTAGGTAAACCCGCATTTCAAGCTCACATATCTGCGATCCTACCTGGGGTGTTGGGTAAAGGCCCGCACTCTGCTATCTTTGGGTGCGTACTTTCAGAAGAATCCCTTAGCTCTTACCAGGAGTTGGCAGGTGACTTACCAGTGACCACATTCTCCTAGAAACTAAATTACTACCAATTGCGAAGCCTATATACTGCCCACAGAAACCTCACTAACTTGCATAGGCCCACTCGCCCTTCGAAAGTGGTGTTTGCGGTTCTACGGGGAGACTACTCTCTTGAGGGTGTATGGCTTGTTGTAATAAGAACAGCCACTGTGGCGTGTGAATTCCCATTCAGGGGGATGGAGAGGGACCTGGGGAAGGATTTTCGAGCAGAGGACGGGGAAAGACCTTATTAGCGCACAAAACTCTGTTCTGTCAAAGCACAGGAAAAAAATAAAAAGAAAAATAAAAAGCTAAATTATAAAATAATCATCGCTGGTATAGAGTCCCAGCTCTGTACACCCTGATATCCTGGAGTCTCTGCCACATGCTGACCCTGCCAGTCGCCTTGGTATGTCTCATGTTTGGTGGGTTGCTCAGATTCCAGCCCTTTTGGCTGAGGGTCTTGGACCTTATAACATTCAATACCTGATTAGAATATCAATGATCCTGCTGCCCTGCTCCTCTTCCATGTCCCTCGCCCTACCTCCACACTCAAGCCCACTTGCTTCCTTTTCTATCTTAGCCCAAAGATGGTCATCCCACAGTTAGGTTATCCACCGCGAGTCCCAAAACTATCTCCACCTGGCTGCAGAGGATCCCGTATTGCAAGCATGATGGAGGAGTTACGAGCCTACTCTCCCCAACTACACTGAAGCATCTCAAATCGGAGGCTGCTCAAATTTTCCAAATCCGACTCGTACCGGCCTCTTGTGGAGATGACCTTTGTCTCTCTTTACAACCCTCGCTCCTGTTCTCAAAGGATGGGAGATAGGATACACATTTTACTTTGCTGAGCGACCGCTACTTCCCAGTTTATTTTTCGTTATTTAACGGTTTTGATGTTGAATTCCAACCTGTTGTATACATTATAATGGATACTTCTCTCTCCCTGACATTGGAGAAAAACGACGATTTACACCCTCATGGTCTGCCTCTTACTCTAGGCTCTTCGTGTGTTGGTGTCTAGACGCAAGGTATAAACATACAGGTAGACTCACATGTTATCGTAATGTCTAGAAGCATTTATGACTCAATTTTGCAGACTGTTTTATGCTCTGTTATATATAAAAGAAAGTACATTCGTTCTTATCTTATGTAAATGTTTGCATGCATCCTATTCATCTCTAATAAAGCCTTTCGTGAATGAGAAGAAAAAAAAAAAGACATATGTCCATCAAGTTCAATCAAGGGTGAGGAAAACATGGGATAAGGGAGAGAGATAAGGATTTTTTTAAGCCTAGTTTCCCCTATGATGAATGCTTTGACACCCGTAAGGCAAGAACCAATCTAGTCTAAGGAAGATTTAATTTCTGATCCCAGAGTTGCCATCAGACTGGATCTAGAATTTTATGTGGCTAGATACGTATTAATATTCTTTAGTTTCAGGTAGGTATCTAAGCCTTTCTTGAAACTCGCAACTATTCCTGATGTGACTAGCTCCTCGGGCAGCTATTCCATAGATTTACAGTTCTCATAGTGAAGATTGCTTTTCTCCTCTGGATATTTAATCCTTTTTTCTCTCTAGCTGAAGAGAATGTCTCCTTGTCTTTTGAGGGGGCTTTACATGAAATTAATTTTCCCCATACTTTTTGTGGGAACCGTTTATATACTTATATAAATTAATCATGTCTCCCTGGAACCGTCTTTTCTCAAGACTAAATAAGTTCAATTCTTCTACCCTCTCCTCATAACTAGATGTTACATTCCCGTCTTAATTTGGGTGTTCATCTTTGGCACTATCTGTACTCCATTACATCTTTTCATAAACTGGAGTCCAGGAACTGAACAGCAAATTCCAAGTGAGGCCGCACAATGCTTAACGGCAAGTAATATTACATCCTTGTCTTGTGAGTCCATACCTCTTTTTAAATAAACGGCCGAGCATCTTGCTTAGCTTAGAGACAGCTGAATTGACAATTTGCATGCTGTTCTGTAGTCCTTGATCTACAAGAACGTCCATATCTTTCCCTCACAAGCGATTCTCCCAGTTTTTCTCCCTCTACGACATATGAGGCCTGCAGATTATTAGTACCAAGATACAGAACTTTGCATTTATCCACATTGAACCTCATTTGGCAAGTGGATGCCCAAACACTCATGTGGTCCCGAGGTTCTGCTGCAATTTCTGAACATCTTCCAAAGATTGCACTACCTTACCTAGTTTGGTGTCATCTGCAAAAATAGAAACTTTGCTATTAATTTCCTACACTATATCATGACAAGTTTTTTTTTTACATGTATTTGTGTGTTACACTTATGTGTAAAAGAAAATACGAATTACACAGCCAAGTGTTTAGATTGGTATAATTCATAGTTCACAACTGAACCACTGCATGTAATAGATGTCAGAACCCACATCTAAACCTGCATTGTAGTCAAGCAATCAGAAGACCACATCTCTGTTGTGAATTGCCCCACAGCTTCTTAAGACATAAGCGGGATGACAGGTTGGGAAAAAAATTTAATGCCATAAATAGCTTGTGGGAAAACATCTAGAAAAGTGCATCCTGATATTAAAAGCTTTAAAACCTCATTCACATCACATTTTTGTTTGTGATATTAGTGAGGATACCTTGAGAAATTTATCCCAACAAATACTTTGTAGGGCCTTAATGAGGCTATAGAAATCTACAGGGCAAATTTAGTCCTATTTACCCAACGATTTATGTATCAAACACAAAAGTGTGGTAGACCTCACTTTTATGTCTGATACCTAAAACCTATACATTATATATATATATATATATATATATTATAACATATATAGATATATATACACACACACATATAATATATATATATTATATATACACAGATATTATATAACTAAAAAATCCTATATATACACATATATATAAAATATATATATATAGATATACACATATATATATAATATAAATATACACATATATATATATATATAGATATATACACAAAGATATATAATATGATATATATATAGAATATAGTATATATATATGTATATATATATATATATATACAGTATCCATTGTTAGACATTTTTGAAGGTATCCCATGGGATGACATGAATGGAAGCCATAAATGTAGTGTGAATGGGGCCTAAGTGTCTACAAGAAAGGGGCTTGATATAATCAGAACTACACCTACTTGGCCAAAATATAACTTTTACATATTAAAAGGGATATTTCTCAAAGATAACCAGTTTTCTGATGTAAAATGTTGATTGTTATTTACATCCCTGGCAAACACTTGATTTAGCCATTTCTCCTCCATTCAAGTAAATGCAGTCCAGGTTAACATGGATGGCTCAAGTCCACCAATGTTAGAGGTTTGTTAGTGGTTATAGAGGAAACCTCCTATATAACTATAAGGGTTGTCTTTGTTAGAGTTATAAAACTTTTGGAAAACATTTCCTGGCTCGATCCTCAAAGGATCTGTGCCCATTCTCGACACTTAATACATAGCTCTGGCACCAAGCTGTATTACAGCTGTCTAAAACAGTCTATGTTCTGGTGCAAGCTATAGTCTATTGTATGCAATTATTTACGATTCAGAGACTACTAAAATGATTAATAAAATCCAGTACTCTTGATAAGTTGTAGTCACCATAGAGATCTTAGAATTACAAGAAAGCAATGTTTTTAAAAACTTCTGTGCAGTAAGATTTACAAGATACTCATTTTTACAGTTCATTGTTATGTACATTGATTAGCCAAAACATTGAAATTAAATTATTATTATTTATTTTTGAGCGCCATTAATTTCAAGGCGCTATACCACCAAAGGGATTCAAATAAATAATATGAGGCCAGTTAAAGTGAACAAAATTGATTATATTGTGACAAATAAAGGAATATATTAGGCAGCAAGTGAACAGTCAGTTCTCAAATATGATACATTGGTGTAAGAAGAGGCAGCGCAGCTCATCAACTCCGCATGGGTCCCCTCCATTCCACCATGCCGTGCAGCGTAAGGATATGTTTCGCACAACAATTTGGGGGCATACTTTGGGGCATAATTGCACTGCAATTCACCCGGAGTATGGCCCGCAAATAAGGTAAAATTATAGTACTCATTGAGTGCCATGATAACCCACCATATTCCCCAACATGTCACTTCTTTCGGGCGAGTAAGCGATGGGAAAAGCGTAATTAGAGGCTGGGCTGTAGCACTGTTGAAAGTATGCACTGACCTGAGCGTACTTTGAACAGCAGCGTGTGCTAATGCATACAGGTACGTGCTGCAAAACACCATGTGAAAATACCCTAAGAGCTCCCCGTTCTGTCACCTCTCTCTGCATTTAGGTCCTTCCCTAGAGGTGGCTTCCGCTCAAGTTCAGCCGAGTGATGTGTTCAACTGTACTCAGAACCCCCATATAACAAAATAGAGAGTCGTGATCAACTCTCCATTCTGTACAAGATGGTATCAAACTGTAACTTGGGAACACCACTTTAAAGGGCCAACATGTGCCACCAAGCTTTCCCAGGTTCAACTACAGGTCTCCCGATTCTTTTGAAAGGGCACCTTACCCTTCAATCTTTGCCAGTTTTTGATGTTTTACCTTGTGTTTGGCCTGTGTTGTATTGTGTGAATTTCTGGTATCTTCTCATCTTCTGCGCTTGTCTGCTGTCCTGAACTTTGGCCTGTTTTCTATTATTAAAAAACAAAATAAAAATCCACCTATGCTGACCTTCCACTTGAAATCCAAGCACATCTCCGCCTTTCCCCTTCGTACAACACTTACAAATCAGCTGTCGCTACAAGTGACTATTTTGTTGGTAGCGACGAGAGAGTGAAGTCTAAATCCCTTGTACAAGAGGATAAAGGGTGAAGTCCAGGGGGCTCCCTAGACTCTGATCCTCGGTATGGTTCAATCTCAAAGCTTGTGGCTGGCCCAAAAGTTCTATCACTTGTCTCTGGTGAGCATAATAGTTAGAAGTAGGAAAAAGTGGGAGGATATAAGTAATTGGGTCAAAACATCTCCAAAACGGCAGGTGTTGTGTGGTCATTACCTACCAAAAGTAAGCGTCATAGGCACCCAAAGCTTATTGATGTGTGTGGAAAATAAAGCTCCGCCCATCCGGTTCAACCCCACAAGGGAACTACTATAGTTCACATTTTAGAGTTGTTGACTGCAGGGATAGGCCATTGACTGCGAGGATAGCTAAGATCTTCGTCGATGATTTTTTAGAACACCAATAATGGTTCATGGTTTGAAAGTTGTAGCAGATAAATGGACTACAAGAAGGTGTGCTCAGCTATGTAATGCCAGGGGGCGGTGGGGCCCCCCCCCCGGGGGGGGGGGGGGGGGGGGGGGGCCCCCGCCTTGGGGGGGGCCCCCCCACACCCCCCACCGGGGGGCCCCACCCCCCCCCCACCGGCCCCCACCCGGGGGGGGGGGGGGGGGGGGGGGGGGGGTGGGGGGGGGGGGGGGGCACCCCCCTCCCATGCTGTTGCATGGGTGTGTGCTATGTAACCACAGTTTTCTGTACAATATACTTTGTAGTCATCGGTAGTATCAATGACAGATAGATAATGAACGCATCACAAGGGTAAAGGGAGAACTTTATTGAAACACTTTGCAGAAGCTTTATAACGAAATTTACTGTGATAATGCAGAAAAGTTTAGTGCAAGTAAATGATGTGCAGTAGAACATCATTGTTACATACGAAAAAGCGGAATAAGGTATTTAACAGGCCAATCTACACTGCCCTGTTGCTAGTTTGTTCTTAGAATCTCTCTCAACACAACAACGAGGAGGGGGGGGGGGGGATGGGGAGGGGCGAGAAGGGGTGGGGGGGGAGAAAAAAGAGAGAATTCTAAAGAACAAACTATGCACCAAGGCACTGTAGAATGGCCTTATAATACCTTATTCTGCTTTTTCTTCAAGTAACAATGATGTCTCTAACTGCACAGCATTACTTGCAATAACACTTTTCTGCATTATAACAGTAAATTTCTTTATAAGCTTCTGCAAAGTGTTTTCCACTAAAGTTCTCCCTTCTACACATTGTGATGCTTCATTATTCTCATCTGTCATTGACTACCTACAGATGACTACAAAGATACTATATGTAACAGAAAAAAACTGTGGTTACATAGCACACACCCATGCAACAGCATGGAGCGTGGCATTACATAAGCTGAGCACACCTTCTTGTAGTCCCTTTATCTGCTACAACCTTTCAAACCACTGACCAATTATTGGTGTTCTAAAAAATCATCGACGAAGATCTTAGCTATCCTCGCAGTCAATGGCCTATCCCTGCAGTAAACAACTTTCTCTAAAATGTGAACTATAGTAGTTCCCTGTGGGGTTGAACCGGATGGGCTGAGCTTTATTTCCCACACACATCAATAACCTTCGGGTGCCTATGACGCTTACTTTTGGTAGGTAAGACCCAACACAACACCCTGCGTTTTGAGATGTTTGACCAATTACTATATCCTCCCACTTTTTCTACTTCTAACTATTATCTCACCAGAGACAAGTGATAGAACTTTTTGGCCAGCCACAAGCTTTGAGATTGAACCATACCGAGGATCAGAGTCTAGGGAGCCCCCTGGACTTCACCCTTTATCATCTTGTACAAGGGATTTAGACTTCAACTCTACGTCGCTACCTAACAAAAATAGTCACTTGTACGACAGCGCTGTTTGTAAGTGTTGTATAAACGAAGGAGAAGGCGGGAAGATGTGCTTGGATTTTCAAGCGAAGGTAGCATAGGTGGAATTTGTTATTTTGTTTTTTAATCATAGAAAATAGGCCAAAGTTCAGGACAGCAGACAACGCAGAAATAAAGATAACCAAAATTCACACAATACAACCACAGGCAAACACAAGTAAAAACCTCAAAAACTGCAAATAATGAAGGGGGAGGTGCCTTTAACAAAAATCGGGGACCTGTAGTGGAACCTGGAAAGCGTTGGTGGCACATGTTGGCCCTTTTAAAGTGGTTAAGTGGTCCCAAGTTACAAAGTTACAGTTTGATACCATCTTGTACAGAATGGAGAGTTGATCACAACTCTCCATTTTGTTATATGGGAGTTCTGAGTACAGTTGAACACCAACCCCTCACTACGGCTGAACTTGAGCGGAAGCCACCTCTAGGGAAGGACCTAAATGCAGAGAGAGGTGACAGAACGGGGAGCTCTTAGGGTATTTTCACATGGTGTTTTGCAGCACGTACCTGTATGCATTGCAACACGCCTGCTGTTCAAAGTACGCTCAGGTCAGTGCATACTTTCAACAGTGCTACAGCCCAGCCTCTAATTACGCTTTTCCCATCGCTTACTCGCCCGAAAGAAGTGACAGGTTGGGGAAATATGGGGGTGATCATGCACTCAATAGTTACTATAATTTTACCTTATTTGCGGGCCATACTCCGGGTGAATTGCAGTGCAATTATGCCCCAAAGTATGCCCCCCAAATATGTTGTGTGAACATATCCTTACGCTGCACGGCATGGTGGAATGAGGGGACCCATGCCGGAGTTGATGAGCTGCGCTGCCTCTTCTTACACCAATGTATCATATTTGAGAACTGACTGTTCACTTGCTGCCTAATATATTCCTTTATTTGTCACAATATAATCAATTTTGTTCACTTTAACTGGCCTCATATTATTTATTTGAATCCCTTTGGTGGTATAGCGCCTTGAAATTAATGGCGCTCAAAAATAAATAATAATAATTTAATTTCAATGTTTTGGCTAATCAATGTACATAACAATGAACTGTAAAAATGAGTATCTTGTAAATCTTACTGCACAGAAGTTTTTAAAAACATTGCTTTCTTGTAATTCTAAGATCTCTATGGTGACTACAACTTATCAAGAGTACTGGATTTTAATTAATCATTTTAGTATCTCTGAATCCAGTAAATAATTGCAATCAAATAGAATAATAGCTTGCACCAGAAACAATAGGACTGTTTAGACAGCTGTAATACAGCTTGGTGCCAGAGCTATGTATTAAGTGTCGAGAATGGGCACAGATCATTTGAGGATCGAGCCAGGAAATGTTTTCCAAAAGTTTTATAACTCTAACAAAGACAACCCTTATAGTTATATAGGAGGTTTCCTCTATAACCACTAACAAACCTCTAACATTGGTGGACTTGAGCCATCCATGTTAACCTGGACTGCATTTACTTGATGGAGGAGAAATGGTATTCAAGTGGTTTGCCAGGGATGGAAAAAACAATCACAACATTTTACTCAAGAAAACTGGTTAATCTTTGAGAAAGACCCTCTTAATGTGTAAACAGTTTGTATTTTGGTGGCAAGTAGGTGTATTCTGATTATATCACCCCCCGCGTCTGTAGACATAGGCCCCATTCACACTAACATTTATGGCTTTCCATTCATGTCAGCCCCATGGGATACCTTCAAAAATGGCTAACAAATGATACTGTATATAATATACTAATATATATATACATATATAATATATATATATATATATATATAAATATATAATATGTGTGATATATATATATATCGTATATATATGTATATATATATATATATATATATGTGTAATATATATAGAATATCATCATATATATATTTATATTATATAGAGAAAATATAAATATTGTATATATATATATCTAAATTTATAAATGTGTGGGTGTCTAAAAAAAGATCTAAAGTATACTATATATATAAATATATATAAATGTATAGGTTTTAGGTATCAGACATAAAAGTGAGGTCTACCACACTTTTGTGTTTGATACATAAATCGTTGGGTAAATAGGACTACATTTGCCCTGTAGATTTCTATAGCCTCATCAAGGCCCTACAAAGTATTTGTTGGGATAAATTTCTCAAGGTATCCTCACTAATATCACAAACAAAAATGTGATGTGAATGAGGTTTTAAAGCTTTTAATATCAGGAGGCCCCTTTTCTAGATGTTTTCCCACACAGATATTTTATGGCATATCCACCTGTCCATTCACGCTTTGTCTTAATAAGGCTGCTGGTGGCCAATTCACAACAGAGATGTGGTCTTCTGTTCTTGACTACAATGCAGGTTTTAGATGTGGGTTCTGCATCTATCTACATGCAGTGGTTCACAGTGTGAACTATGACATATTCCAATCTAAACACTTGGCTGTGTAATTCGTATTTTCTTTTACACATAAGTGTAACACACAAATACATGTAAAAAAACTTGTCATGATATAGTGTAGGAAATTAATAGCAAAGTTTCTATTTTTGCAGATGACACCAAGCTAGGTAAGGTAGTGCAATCTTTGGAAGATGTTCAGAAATTGCAAGCAGACCTTGACACACTGAGTGTTTGGGCATCCACTTGCCAAATGAGGTTCAATGTGGATAAATGCAAAGTTCTGTATCTTGTACTATAATCTGCAGGCCTCATATGTCGTAAGGGAGAACAACTGGGGAGAATCCGCTTTTGAGAAAGGATCTGGACGTTCGTCGTAGATCATAGACTACAGAACAGCATGCAATGCCAACAGCTGTCTCTAAGGCAAGCAAGAATGCTGGCGTTTATTAAAGAGTATATGGCTCACAAGACAAGGATGTAATATTACTGCAGTATAAAGCATTGGTGCGGCCTCACTTGGAATATGCTGTTCAGTTCTGGACTCCAGTTTATAGAAAAGATGTAATGGAGCTACAGAAAGTGCAAAGATGAACAACCAAACTTAAAAGGGGAATGTAACATCCTTAGGTATGAGAGAGTAGAAGAATTGAACTTATTTAGGCTTAGAAAAAGACGGTACCAGGGAGACATGATTAATTTATATAAGTATATAACGTTCCCACAAAAAGTTGGGGAAAATTAATTTCATGTTAAACCCCCATCAAAAGACAAGAGACATTCCTTCTCTTCCGCTAGAGAAAAAAAGGATAAAATATCCAGAGGAGAAAAGCAATCTTCACTTTGAAACTGTCAACTCTAATGGAATAGCTGCCCGAGGAGCTATGTCACATCAGAATAGTTGCGAGTTTCAAGAAAGGCTTAAGATACCTACCTAAAACTAAAGATATTAATAACGTATCAGCCCCCATTAAAATTCTAGAGCCAGTCAGATGGCAACTCTGGTCAGAAATTAAATCTCCTTAGACTAATTGGATTGGTTCTTGCCTCACGGGTGTCAAAGCATTCATCATAGGGGAAACTAGGCTTAAAAAAATCCTTATCTCTCTCCCTTATCCCATGTTTTCCTCACCCTTTATTGAACTTGATGGACATATGTCTTTTTTTTTTTCTTCTCATTCACGAAGAAGGCATATTAGAGATAATAGGAGCATGCAACCTTTACATAAGATAAGAACGAATGAACTTTCTTTTAATAATATAACAAGATGAGCATAAAACAGTCCTGCAAAAATTGAGTCATAAATGATTCTAAACATTACGATAACATGTGGTCTACATGAGTTACTACCTTGCGTCCAGACAACAAACACACAAGGAAGCCTAGATAAGAGGCAGACCACTAGGAGTAAATCGTACCGTTTCTCATTCTCCATTCAGCGGAGGAAGAATATCCCATTCATATGTATACAACAGTTGGAAGTCAACATCAAAACCGTAAAATAACGAAAAATAACTGGAAGTAGCGGTCGGCCTCAGCAAAGCTAACAATGTTAATCCATCTACCATCCTTTTGAAAAACAGGAGCTAGTAGGGTTGTAAAGAGAGCAAAGTCATCTCAACAAAGGACCGGTACAGTCGGATTGGCAAAATTAGAGCCAATCCTCCCAGATTTGGAGATGCTTCAGTGCTAGTTGGGGAGAGTCGGCTCGTAACCAGCCATACGCTGCAATACGTGAACCTCCGCAGCAGGTGGAGATATTTGGCTCCGCGGTGGGGATAACCATAACTGTGGATGACCATCTGTTGCGCTACGATCAGAAAAGGAGCAAGTGGGCCCTTGAGTGTGGAGGTAGGAAGGGACATGGAAAGAGGACAGGGCAGCAGGATCCATTTGATATTCCTAATCCCAGTAATTGATGTATACAGTCCCAAGCCCCTCAGCCAAAAGGGCTGGCTTCTCAAGAGCAACCCCACCAAACATGAGACATACCAATGGCCGACTGGCAGCGTCAGCATGTGGCAGAGACCCAGGATAAAGGAGTGTACCATAGCTGTGACTCTATAACAGCCATTTATTTTTATAAGTTGCTCCGTGCTTTGACAGAAGACAGACGTGTTGTGAGCTAATAAGGTCTTCTCCAGCCTTCATCCTCGAAAATCCTCCCCAGGTCCCTCTCCTCCCACCCCCCTGGAAAGGGAATATCACTCGCCACAGTTTGGCTGCAACAACATACACCCTCAAGAGCGTACCGTCTCCCCGTGGAACCCCGCAAACAACCCAATCTTTCGAAGGGCGAGAAAGGGCCTATCAAGTCTAGTGCGGTTCTGTGGGCAGTAATATTAGGCTCGCAATTGGTAGTATTTTAGTCCATAGAGAATGTGGTCACTGGTAAGTCACCTGCCAACTCCTGGTACGCAGCTAAGGGATTCTCTGAAGTAAGCACCCAAAGATAGGCAGAGTGCGGGCCTTTACCCAACACCCCGAGGTAGGATCGCAGATATGGAGCTTGACATGCCGGGTTTACCTACAATAAAGCGAGGGACCCCCAGGTCTAAAACAAAGTCATTTTAAGAGGGGAACGCTCTGCAAACCAAGATAGAGGTTTGGGTGACCAACGGCACCTGCAAAGCGTCTCTTAGCATATGAGCAGTCCGGCAACCAGGGAAGCGCTGCTACCACGGAGCCCCATATAAAACATAAAGATTCAAGCTGAAACCCCAGATTTTGAAGAAACACTTGACAGAGAGTCCCAGGACACGAGTCATAGTTGCTGCTAGGTAATAGCTTGGAGTCCGTAGAGCCATCCCCCTCCGCCTTTGGTCTGGTGAGAATAGAGTATGCTAACCAGGTGTTATTTGGGCCCAGACAAAATCTGAAGATCAGCTTGCGTAAGTAGAAAGAAGGACCTGGAGCAAGATGAGGATGGATTTGGAATAGTATAGGAGGCGGGGGACGAACATTCAATTTTTACTATGTTTTGATGCGCCCGATCCCAAGCGAATCCCTCTAATCCCATCCAGTAAAGACAATCATAGGCTTAGGTCGTGACATTGGGGCGGAAGTTTAGTTCAAATATCTGTTCCGGCATCAGTGAATCTAATCGCCTAAGTATTTGAATGAGTTGTGTCCATGAAAAAGGAAAGAGACCTCCACTGTCGCAGCTCTGCACTGAAAGGGTAAGAACCCGGCTATACGCTTTTGGTCATATTGGAATCTTGTGGATGGTTAAAAAAAGATCCATATTGTTGCAAGGCTCTAGTACTGCTGGCAACGATTCTAGTGATTTGGAAAATAAAGTAACAGTCACTGCGAAGGCCGAACCCTTGTCTGTTTGTTTTGGCAATGCAGATCCCACTAATAGATTCGTCTGCCACGTATTGCTTGCAGGAAGTTTCCCATTGTTAGTATATAGAGTAGGGGAGATAAGGACATCCCAGCCTGAGTATACCATGGCCTATCACAAAGGGGAGGAGAGTATGCCATTAACGCGAACTTGCGCCTGAGGGGAATATAAAAGCTAGAATAGAACGTTTCATCATTGCCGGACCAGTCCCAGTGCTCCAAGGACCCCTCCTCATGAAGGACCAGCCTCCACAACGATCGAAGGCCTTATCGGCGTCTAATGATAATATTACACCAATGGGAGTTTGGTACAGCGATATGTTGGAGGAGGGTGAACGTTTTGAGGGTATTGTCCCTCGCCTCTCTGGAGGGGACAAACCCAACTTGGTCTAAATGGATCAAGGAGCCCAGGAGCGGACTAAGTCGCTGGGCGTTCAATTTGGCAAAAAGCTTGCCGTTGGTGTTTATGAGGGAAATGGGTCTATAACTGACACAGAGAGTTGGGTCCTTTCCCTCTTTTGAGAATCACCGTAATGTAAGCCTTCAAAAAGGCCATATCAAAGTGAGATCCCAGGATACTCTCGTAAATGCCGCTAGGAAGGGGAATAGAGAGTCATCCACCAGAGTTGTGTAGAAAACACGGTGTGCCGTCAGGGCCGGCTTTTCCCGAGGGCAGAGAAGAAAATAGCCCCTCTCAGTTCCTCCGACAAACGGTTTCTCCAAAAGGCGAGGATCTGTGGGTCCAGCGAGGTAGAGAGGTGTCTAGTAGAGAGATAATTCACCAAAGGCCGATCTATAAGTCCTCTGTTCAGGAGCAATCCCCCAGGAGCAGGGAAGATTATAGAGACACCCGATAATATGTGTGGAATTCACTCGAATGTCGTATAGGTGAGCAACTGGCGAGAACCCTCAAATTTTTGATGAGGGGATAAATAAAGAAGCTCTTTTGGTCGGCCAAGAGGCACGCGAGCCCAAATATCTTACCCCCGGTTTGTTGCTCCAACATAGAAGGATCGACAATTGTGGTATCGTTTGTGTCTATGATAATCCACTAGTTGAAGGATTCGTGATGCTACGTATGAGATCTCTAACATCCGCCTCCGAGCCAGTGGCCTTATGAGAAGAATTCGAGGCGACCAGTTTCCTGCATGAGCGATTGAATTTGTTGTGACCGCTCCTTCTTAGTTCTGGCCCCCATGTTTTTATAAGTACCCCCTCTCAAGGACACAGTTGAGGGCTTTCCCATTTATTTGGGGGGTGGGGTGATGTCAGCGGCTGCGTGAGTTTGGAAAACGACCTCAAATCGGATGTTCTTAATTCCAAAAGCATCGGGAGTCGGACAGGAAGAGACTCATTGAGTTTCCCAGGATAAAGGCGAGGCTTGCTGATGTGTGGAGAATATAGTCGCAGTGTACTGGGGCGGTCAGAATGCAGAATGTTTGCCAATCAGGCCCGGAGATATTGGCATAAGAGTGAACTGGAGTATGTAGTCTATGCGACTAAAGATCTACTGTGGGGTGGAAAAAAAAGGTGTAATCACGTCGTCGGATGGAGCACCTCCAAACATCAACTATTTGCATATCGTGGAGAAGTTACGAATCTTGCTCAGAAAAACATCATTGGCATATGGGTCGACCGCATGAGGAATCTACAGCAGATTCAAAGTTAGATTTAGTCACCACAGAGAATGAGTTGGCTCTGCGCAATAGCTGGTGAGAGCATCTAGCCTAATAAGAAAGGAGAGGTGTCCATGTTGGAGCATAAAGGTTAGCGATCGTGCAAATTTTGGGTCCTGAAATCCTCAAGTGAATAAACAGGAAACGGCGTCAGTGGCTGAAGCACATCTAGTATCTGGACCGGCAAGTGAGTTGTCGAAAAGATCGCCAACCCCCTTTTCTTAGCGATCAATTGCTGCTATGGGTACCAGGCAGCGGAAGAACTGGTTACGGAGCCCTTGATGTGGAGTTTAAAAGATGGGTCACTTGGATACAGACGATATTGACCTTTGCTTATGTAGATGTAGAGATTTGTGTTGCGCTTCTCGGGGACATTGAACCCCAGTGACATTGAGGTGATGTAAAACCCTAATGCTAGCCATTGGGAAGTAATATAGGAGTCTCTGAGAGGGCGTACCTGAGAAGAGCACACACATTCTTGGAGGAGGCCGACCCAAAGGGATAAGTGGGGATAAAATGAAACAACAACATTGCAACCAAAAATTAAGGCCTACAAAAAGCAGCCTGCACCAAATCAAAGGCAGAGAAATGACTGCTAGGGCCAAGGCATGAGCAAAATGCTAGGGCCAAGCCATGAGCAAAAAAGGCCACAGGTCTCAGGGGGCGTGTAGAGACACCAGCACAAAATTGTAAATACATGTATAAGAAAGAGATTCAACAGGCTACCGGAGGCGTCACAGGGATAATGTAACATTTTAAAGATTGGGCAGAGAGCAGAACGAGATGATGACACCCCTCGACCGCCCATTCAGTCAGAACCAGCAATTATGGTTAGAGGCCATCAGTTGTGGGCTTAGTCTAAGACAGATGAGTAGGAAGTAGAGGGAGTGGTCACCATTAGTATAAGTCAGAACCTAACTGGGATTAGAGGGAAGCAGTTGGGGAGAGAAGACGGGCGAAGGAAGGGGAAGAAAAAAAAAAAAGGCGGGGGGGGGGAAGAAAAGTGGGGAAAAAAAGGGGGGGGAGCCGAAGGGTAGTAAAAGTGGCATCCTTTTGAGAGGAATTAAGGCAATATCAAAGTGGCAGCTGCCTAATGTGAATGAACTCTTGAAATTATCTCACACATATTCATCCTGAGATCACGATGAGGATGTCTTTTAGGCGGGGATGAATCCGAGCTGTTTTGCCGACGTTGAGAGCATTGAGGTTTCAGCAATGCATCCGTGGAAGCTGGTGGATGAATCTGCTTGCCCCCAGGCGGGTCCTGAGGTGAGTTGAACTCCATATTCAGTGTTGCCTCCCTGTCAGGTAAGGTCATCTCAGGGAGGTTGAGTGCGGAAAGGAAGGCAGGGAGGCCAGAAGGGGAACGAAGCGACAAGAATTTATCCTTGTAACGACCTGGATGAGAAGGGGAAGCCCCAAAAAAAAACGATAAGGAATGTCTCTCTCCTGCAAGAACCTCTAACAGGGGCCCCCTGACTGACGCTCTCACAGACGGAGGGTCCTTCTGGAAAGATCGTGGAACACAGTCCGAGCTGCACGCCTTTTGGAAGGAAACCACTCGGCATGAACGCGGGCCTTCCGCATTATCGCCTCTTTAAGCGTGTAAGCGGTGGATCCCTGTCAGATGATATCCATGGTCGTGTGGGTCTTGGCTTTGCGGCGAAGAGCTCTATGTGCCCGATCAAGTTCAATCCCAGTCCCACACTGGTCTGCCCAGGATATAAATTAAATACTTTTTGTAAAGTAGGAATCAAATCACCGGTCTTGACGGATTCAGGTAAACCCCTTATTCGACATTATTCCTCCTGCTGCGAGTCTCCAAATCTCCATGTGATTCACAAGTTTGGGCGAACTATCATGTTAGTTACCGCTACGGTTGCTTGTAGGGCAGGTATAGAAATTTTGTAGATGTTTGAACATTCTCTACTTGTTGGATCCGATCCTGAAGAGAGGGAACTTCGGTTTGGACAGGTGCAGATCTTGTTCACGCATGCCTCGGTCTTGTGCCGATCTGTTGGATGTCTTGTTTGGAGGGATTAGGAGAGAATGCCCTTAGCTCTGGATGGCCGACAGAGTGTGCAGTGCATCCTCAGGGGGGAGCAGTCCCGAACCCTTGTGCGGTGGGGCACAGGGCCTTCCATGCTATGAGTGGAACGAGCCCAGCTAATGGGAGTGGGGCCCGAATCCTGCCATGTGGAGCCAGCACCCCCAAAAAGAAGGTGGGTGAGCTCGAGTTGAGGCTCCAAGGCGAGGCGAGTCCCCAAAGTGTGCCAGAGCCCATACCCTCCACTATTATGGTCAGGCGAGGGATACGGATTGTCAGGACTCTGATGGTGGGGGGATGGAAGGTCCCCATGGACATGTTGCTGGAACTAAAGTCGCTGGGATGCTTCTAGAAGTGAGTATGTCTTGAGCCTGCAAAGGCCCACATCAGGACCCCACTGTGAGCCCGGATTGCTGATTGCACGATGGGCAGCGCATGAGTTACTGCCCTGTACAGAACAAGGGTGTCCAATGACATTGTCCCTGCAAAGGGATTTGGGGGTCGTCCAACAGTCCAACACGTTTTGGGGGGCCAGGTACAGCATGCTTTTGGCTCCCTCATAGAAGGCAGGGAGTCTGACTGGCCTGCTGGCGGGTTGAGCTCTTAGGGCTTTTCCCCATAGCGTCCCTGAGACTCCGTCTCCACCATCAAGAGAGGCGGGGAGACCAGGCGAAGGAGCTTATCGATGTCGCACAGCAGGGGGAGAGACATAACCCCGTATCCAGCTAATTAACGGCGGCGATTTCGCGTCTCCTGTTCGTTCTCCTGCAGTCCGGCGCCCCTGCTGCGGTTCCCGCCGCGTCCCTGCCGCTCCGCAGCCCGACAGGATGTGACAGTCTCGGCGCATCGAGGCGCCGAAACGGGGATGCTGCAGCTGACTCCGGGAGTGCAGGAAGAGCCGCGCTTTCTATTCTTTGTCCGCACGGGCTGCCTTCTTTCGTGCGGTGAGTAAGAAGCAAGAGGATCTGCTGCTCAGATCTTCTTTCGGTCCCAGACTTGGTGGTAAGATGCGCCCTAGGAGAGAGAGCTCGGGAAGAGAGCTGATCCCCGGCGAGGTCCATAGCGGGGCAAAGTATTTGAAATTTCGCAACCACCTGCCGTTGCCGGTTCGGGTGGCCTTTGGGGTTCTTTTGGAGCGCTGCTGCCCATTCTTCTGGATTTATAGCGGACAATTAAGCTGCCTTGGACGGAGCTCCACACAGACACAGCCTGCTTCTTATATCACTAGCCACGCCCCGCCGACATATGTCTTTTTTTTAACCGTACTAACTATGTAACTATGTATGTAAATTTCGCCTAAGAGAACAGAGAGACTGATCAGCATTCTTGAATTTGAAGAAGTTGCTAACCTGTGCAGCACTACACAACTATAATCCAAATTTGACTGCAATGAAGTCAACCTTAATCCATAGATTTTTCTTGTTAAGTAAATGTAGTACATGTAGAAGATGGAAAAAAAGTCGGAAAGCATTTTTGATACTATATATGCCATGTCCAGATGAGGGAATAAACATATGTTCACATGTGGACAACATTTTTGGACCCTTCTGTTAAGTAAGGAAAAACCCAAAATGGTCACTGAAATAACTTGAGTGTGACAAAGGTCATAATAAATTCAAACTTACTGAGAATTCAACCAATGAAAATCAGAAATTGCTCTTGAATTTTGGTTCAACTAAAAAAATGTAAAAAAACAAACTGAAACTGGCCTTGACAAAAATGATGGTCCCTTTAACATAATATTTTGCTGTCTAACTTTTCGGAGCAATCCCCGCAAACAAATGATTACTGTAACTCTCAATGAGACTTATGCCTTATGCACCTGCTTCCCAACTTGCTCGAGCTGTCTCAAGGTGTGAAGGTGCCTTCTAGAGAATGCATGTTTTTAGCTCCTTCTTACAGAGGTTCAATTATGATTAGATCGACTGAAGAAGACACTTCAAAATATTCCAATGCTTGCTTTTTCACCATTCTAGATGTTTGAGATGTGTGTTTTTTAGGGTCATTACCCTGTGGAGGACCCATTGACCTGCACGAGAGCCAGTTTTCTGACACAAGACACACATTTCCCCCAGAATGTCTTGATAATCTTGAAATTTCATTGTACCCTGCACAGATTCAAGACTATCTATACCAGGTGGAGCATAGCAGCCCCAAAACATAACAGAGTGTCCTCAATGTTTCACAGTAAGCACAATGTTCTTTTCTTTGTATGTTTCATTTTTGCATCTGTGAACAAAGAGCTTGTGTGACTTACCAAAAAGCTCCAGTTTTGTCTCATTTATGCAAAGGACATTCTCCTAGAAGCTTTGTGGATTGTAAATATCAATTTTTGCAAATTTCAGTCTCACTTTTGTATATTGTTCTTCAATAGTGGTTCCGTCCTCAGTCATCTTCCATTAAGTCCACTTTGGCAAAGACAGTAACGGATGGTGCGATCTATCCTCTCAACACAACAACGAGGAGGATTGTAGATGGATTAAATTGGAAAAAAAAAAAAGAATATGTGTTGATTGGGAACGAATCGAAAAGAGAAAAAAAAAAGAAAAAAAAAATGTTACCAATGGAACGGGTTTGAGAAAAAGAGAGAATAAGATCGCACCATCCGTTACAGTCTTTGCCAAAGTGGACTTAATGGAAGATGACTGAGGACGGAACCACTATTGAAGAACAATATACAAAAGTGAGACTGAAATTTGCAAAAATTTATATTTACAATCCACAAAGCTTCTAGGAGAATGTCCTTTGGATAGATGAGACAAATCTGGAGCTTTTTGGCAAGTCACATCAGCTCTATGTTCACAGATGCAAAAAATGAAACATACAAAGAAAAAACATTGTGCTTACTGTGAAACATGAAGGACACTCTGTTATGTTTTGGGGCTGCTATGCTCCACCTGGTATAGATAGTCTTGAATCTGTGCAGGGTACAATGAAATTTCAAGATTATCAAGACATTCTGGAGGGAAATGTGCTGTCTTGTGTCAGAAAACTGGCTCTCAGTTGCAGGTCATGGGTCCTCCAACAGGGTAATGACCAAAAACACACATCTCAAAACATCTAAGAATGGTTAAAAGCAAAGCATTGGAATATTTTGAAGTGTCTTCTTTCAGTCCCGATCTAAATCTTATTGAACATCTGTAGAAGGAGCTAAAACATGCATTCTCTAGAAGGCACCTTCACACCTTGAGACAGCTCGAGCAGTTGGACAGGTGCATAAGTCTCATTGAGAGTTACAGTAATCATTTGTTTGCGGGGATTGCTCCGAAAAGTTAGACAGCAAAATATTATGTTAAAGTGACCATCATTTTTGTCAAGGCCAGTTTCAGTTTGTTTTTTTACATTTTTTTAGTTGAACCAAAATTCAAGAGCAATTTCTGATTTTCCATTGTTGCATTCTCAGTAAGTTTGAATTATTATGACCTTTGTCACTTTCGAAGTTTATTTCAGTGACACCATTGTGGGTTTTCCTTCCTTAAAATAAGGTCCAAAAATTGTTGTCCACATGTGAACATATGTTTATTCCCCCTCATCTGGACATGGCATTTAATAGTATCAAAAATGCTTTCCCCGAATTTTTTTTCTTCTACAGTACTACATTTACTTAACAAGTAAAACCTATGGATTATGGTTGACTTCATTGCAATCAAATTTGATTAAGTTGTGATAGTGCGGCACAGTTTTGCAACTTCTTCAAATTCAAGAATACTGATCACTCTCTCTGTTCTCTTAGGCGAAGTTTACATACATAGTTACATAGTTAGTACGGTTAAAAAAAGACCTATGTCGGCGGGGAGTGGCTAGCGATGTAAGGAGCAGGCTGTGTCTGTGTGGAGCTCCGTCCAAGGCAGCTTAATTTTCAGCATATAAATCAAGAAACTGGGGCACAGACGCTCCAAAAAGGAACCCCTAAGCACCCAAACCGCAACGGCAGGTGGCCTGCGAATTTCAAACTACGTTGCCCAGCTACGGACCTCGCCGAGGACACCTCCGTCCCGAGCTTCTCTATCCGAGGGCGCCATCTTACCCACCAAGCTGGGAAGAAGACTCAGAGCAGCAGCATCCCTCTGCTTCTACTCACCGCACGAAAGAAGGCAGCCCGTGCCCGGCACACAAGAATAGAAGCCCGCGGCTCCTTCCTGCACTCCCGGAGTCAGCTGCAGAATCCCCGTTTCGGCGCTCGATGACGGAGACTGTCACATCCTGTCGGGCTGCGGAGCCGGCAGAGGACGCGGCAGGACACATCAGCAGGGCGCCGACTGCAGAGACCGACAGGAGACGCGAAATCGCCGTTAATGAGCTGGATCACGGCCGGTATGTCTCTCCCCCCTGCTGTGCGACAGCGATAAGCTCCTCTCCTGTCTCCCCGCTCTCCTTGATGGTGGAGACGGAGTCCTCAGGGAGCTATGGGAAAGCCCCTAATGAGCTCAACCCGCCAGCAGCCAGTCCAGACTCCCTGCCTTCTATGAGGGAGCCCAAAAGCCATGCTGTACCTGGCCCCCCAAAACGGTGGACTGTGGAGACCCCCAAATCCCCTTGCAAGGACAATGTCATTTGACACCACTTGTCTGTACAGGCAGTAACCTCCTGCCGCTAGCTCCCATCGCTGAATCCAGCAATCCCGCGGCTCCCACCTAGTGGGTCCTGCATGTGGCCTTTGCAGGCTACAAGACAACTCACTTCGAGAAGCATCCCAGCCCGACGTTAAGTTTCCCAGCAACCCACTGTCCATGGGGACCTCCCATCCCCCCACCACTCACAAGTCCTGACAATCGTCACCCTCGCCTGACCAATATAGTGAGGGTAGGCTCTGGCACACTTGGGGACTCGCCTCGCCATGGACTCCAACCAGCTCACCCACTTGGGGTGCTGGCTCCCACATGCAGGAGTCGGAGCCCCTCTCCCATAGCTGGGGCTTCCACTCATCAGCAATAAGGGCCCTTCCCCACCGCACATGGTTCGGGACGCTCCCCCTGAGGAGGCACTGCACCTCTGTCGGCCATCCAGAGCTAAGGCCACTTTTTTCGCTCCCAATCCCCTCCAAACACGACATCCAACAGATGGCAACAAAACCTGAGGCATGCGTGGAAACAATCTGAAACCTGTCAAACGAAGTTACCTCTCTTCAGAGAGGATCCAACAAGTAGAAGAAGGTTCAAAACATCTACAAATTCTACTAGACCTGCCCTACAAGCAAACCGTAGCGAACAACCAGATAGTTTCGCACAACTATTGAATCACATGGACGATTTGGAGAATCGCAGCAGAGAAAATAATGTCAGAATAAGGGGTTTTACCTGAATCCGTCAAGACCGGTGATTGATTCTACTCTTACAAAAGTATTTCATTCTATCCTGGGCAGACCAGAGGGGACGGGATTTGAATTTGATCGAGCACATAGAGCTTTCTTCCCCGCAAAGCCAGACCCCACACGACCAGGTATATCATCTGCAGGATCCACCGATACACCTTAAAGAGGAGATAATGCGGAAGGCCCGCGCATGCAGATTGTTTCCTACAAAGGAGTGGCACTCGGACTGTTCCCCGATCTTTCCAGAAGGACCCTCCGTCTTCGAGCGTCAGTCAGGCCCCTGTTAGAGGTCTTGCAGGAGAGAGACATTCCTTATCGTTGGGGCTTCCCCTTCTCCATCCAGGTCCGTTACAAGGATAAATTCTTGTCGCTTCGATCCCCTTCTGAGCCTCCCTTGCCTTCCTTTACCGCACTCAACTCCTGAGATGACCTTACCTGACAGGGAGGCAACACTGAATAGGGAGTTCAACTCACCCTCAGGACCCGCCTGGGCAAGCAGAATTTCATTCCCCACCAGCTTCCACGGATGCATTGCTGAAACCTCAATGCTCTCAACGTCGGCAAAACAGCTCGGATTCATCCCCGCCTAAAAGACACCCACATCGCTGATCCTCAGGACTGCATACTTGTGAGATAATTTCAAGAGCTGCATTCACATAGGCAGCTGCCACTTTGATATTGCCTTAGATTCCCTGAAAAGGATGCCCACTTTTACGACCCTTCCGCTCCCCCCCTTTTTTCCCCCACTTTTCTCCCCCCCCCCCCTTGTTTGTTTGCTTCCCCTCCTTCGCCCGTCTTCTTCTCCCCAACTGCTTCCTCGAAGCCCAGTTAGGTTCTGACTTATACGAATGGTGACACTCCCTCTACTTCCTACTCATCTGTCTTAGACTAAGCCCACAACTGATGGCCTCTAACCATAATTGTGGTATTCTGACGAAGGGGCGTCGAGGGGTGTCATCATCTCGGTCTGCGCTCTGCCCAATCTTAATAATGTTACTTTATCCCGGTGACGCGCCGGAGCCTGAATCTGCTTTCTTATACATGTATTTACAATTTGTGCTGTGTCTCTACACCCCCCTAACCACTGCCTATTTTGCTCACCATGGCCCTACAGTCATTTCCTCTCTGCCTTTGGATTTGGTGCAGCCTCTTTTTGTAGGCCTTAATTTTTGGTTGCAATGTTTTGTTTCATTTTTATCCCACTTATCCCTTTGGGTCGGCCACCTCCAAGAATGTTGTGCTCTTCTCAGGTACGCCCTCTCAGAGACTCCTATATTACTTCACAAAGGCTAGCATTAGGGTTACATCCCTCAATGTCAAGGGTCAATGTCCCCGAGAAGCGCACACAAATCCTCTACCATCTTCATAAGCAAAGGTCACATATCGTCTGTATCCAAGAGACCCATCTTTTAAACTCCCACATCCAGGGCTTCCGTAACCAGTACTTCCCTGCCTGGTACCATAGCAGCAATTTGATCGCTAAGAAAAAGGGGGTGGCGATCTTTTTCGACAAATCCCCTGCCGGCCCCAGATACTAGATGTGCTTCCAGACACTGACGCCCGTTTCCTGTTTATCAATTGCAGGATTCAGGACCAAATTTACACGATCGCTAACCTTTATGCTCCCAACACTGGACACCTCTCCTTTCTTATTAAGGCCCTAGATGCTCTCAACCAGCTTTGCGCAGAGACAACTCATTCTCTTTTGGTAAACCTAAATCTAACTTTGAATCTGCTGTTAGATTCCTCCTGCGGTCGACCCACTATGCCAATAAATTTTTTTTGAGCAAGATCGTAAACTTCTCCACGATATGCAAATAGTTGATGTTTGGAGGCTGCCCATCCCGACGACCGGATTACACCTTTTTTTCCCACCCACATAGATCTTATAGTCGCATAGACACATACCCCAGCTCACTCTCTATTGCCACATATCTCCCCGGGCCTCGATTGGAACATTCTGCATTCTGACCACGCCCCAGTACACGCACTTTATTCTCCCACACATCAGCAAGCCGCCCTTCTCCTGGAAACTCAATGAGTCTCTCCTGTCCGACTCCAGATGCCTTTTGGAATTAAAACATACGATTGAGTCGTTCCAACTCACGCACGCCTCTGACATCACCACCCCCCCAAACTAAATGGGAAGCCCTCCACTGGGTCCTGAGAGGGGTACTTATAAAACATGGGGCCAGAACTAAGAAGGAGCGGTCACACAAATTACAATCGCTCATGCAGGAACCGGCTCGCCTCGAATCTTCTCATAAGTCCACTGGCTCGGAGTCGGATGTTAGAGATCTCATACGTACCATCACGAAATCCTTCAACTAGTGGGTTATAGACACAAACGATACCCCCAACCTGCCGACTCCTTCTATGTCTGGGGCAACAAACCGGGTAAATATTTTTGGGGCGTGCCCTGCGCGACAAAAGACTTCTTTATTTATCCCCTCCATCAAAAATTTGACGGGGCCGCTAGCTCAAACCCAACTAAGGACATTCTGAGTGAATTCCACACATATTACTCCGGGTCCCCCTATAATCTTCCTGCTCCTGGGGATGCTCCTGAACAGCAGGACTTTAGATCGGCTTTGGAGAATTACCTCTCTAGAACCTCTCTACACTCGCTGGACCCACAGATCCTCTCCTCTTTGGAGAAACCGTTTGCCCGGAGGAACTGAGAGGGGCTATTTCTTCTCTGCCCTCCGGGGAAAAACCCAGGCCCTGACGGCTACAACCGCTGTTTTCTACAAACTCTGGTGGATGACCTCTCTATTCCCCTCCTAGCGGCATTTAAACGAAGTACCCAGGGATCTCACTTTGATCATTTCCTTTTTGAAGGCTTACATTACGGTTTATTTTCCCAAAAGAGGGAAAGGACCCAACTCTCTGTCCCAGTTATAGACCCATTTCCCTCATAAACACCAACGGCAAGCTTTTTGCCAAATTGATCGCCCAGCGCCTTAGCCCGCTCCTGGGATTCTTGATCCATTTAGATCAAGTTGGGTTTGTTCCTTCCAGAGAGGCGAGGGACAACACCCTCAAAACGTTCACCCTCCTCCAACATATCCGCTCTACCAAACTCCCATGTGTATTATGATCATTAGACGCAGATAAGGCCTTCGATCGTGTGGACTGGTCCTTCATGAGAGGGTTCTGGAGCACCTGGGACTGGGTTCCAGCAATGATGAACCTATTCTAGCTCTTTATCAATCTCCCTCAGGCTCAAGTTCGAGTTAATGCATACCTATCCTCCCCCTTTGTGATAGGCAATGGTACCAGCAGGGATGCCCTCTATCTCCCTACTCTATATTCTAACAATGGAGCCACCTCCTGCCAGCAATACGGGCAGACGACTCTATTAGTGCGATCTGCATTGCAAACAAACAGACCAAGTGTTCGCCTGCGCAGACGACCTGTTACTTTATCTTTCAAAGTCCAATAGAATCGTTGCCAGCAGCTCTCAGAGCCTTGCAACAATAATGGCTTCTTTTAGCCACATAAGATCAATATACCAAAAGCCGTAGCCCTAGGTCTTAACCTTTCAGATGCTGATCTGCGACAGCTGAGGTCCACCTTTCCATTTTCATGGACCACAACTTCCTTTCAAATACTTATGGATTCATATTCCTGCATGTCCGGAAAATGATATTTGAACTAAACTTCGCCCCAATGCTCACGACCCAAGCGGACTTGCTGAAGATGGTCGCATCAACATAGTAAAACTTGAATATTCTCCCCCCCTCCTATACCTATCCAGTCCATCCCCATCTTGCTCCCCAGTCCTTTCTTTCTACCTTGCGCAAGCTGATCTCAGATTTTGTCTGGGCCCAAAAACACCCTAGGTTAGCATACTCTACTCTCACCAGACCCAAGACGGAGGGAGGATTGGCTCTACCGGACCTCCAGAGCCTATTACTATCAGCCAACTAATGACTCGTGTCCTGGACTCTTTTCATAGTGTTTCTTCAAAACTCTGGTTCAGCTCGAATCATTTATATATGGGGCTCCGTAGCGCGCTTCCCTGGATTGCCGTCTAGCTCATATGCCTAAGTGACTCCTTCGCCAGTGCCGCAGGTCACCCAAAACCTCTATCCTTGGTTTGCAGAGCGTTCCCCCTCTAAAATGAATTTTAGACCTGGGGGCCCCTCACTCCTATTGTGGGTAACCCCTGCAAATTTCAAGCTCCATATCTGCCGATCCTACCTGGGGTTTGGTAAAGGCCCGCACTCCTGCCATCTTTGGGCGTGTACTTTCAGAGAATCCCCTTAGATCTTACAGGAGTTGGCTGGTGACTTAGCAGTTGACCAATTCTCTAACTAAATTACTATCAATTGCAAAGCCTATATAAAACCCCCCCCTTTTTGCCCCCCCCCCAACCCAGGAAAAAAAAAATCCTCACTAGACTTGCTATAGGCCCTACTCGCCCTGCGAAGAGATGCCCGTTTTGCGGGGTTCCACGGGAGACGTTAATCTCTCGAGGGTGTATGGCTTGTTGCAGCCAACTGTGACGAGTGAATTTCCCCTCCAGGGGGGATGGGAGAGGGACCTGGGGGGGATTTTCGGGGCGGAGGACGGGGAGACGACCTTCTTGTTAGCTCACAAAATGTCTGTCTCTGTCAAAGCACAGGAGCTAAATTGTAAAATCACGCATTGGTACAGAGTCCCAGCTCTGTTACACTCCTTATACCCTGGAGTCAGGGCCGCCGTCAGAAATTTTGGGGCCCCATAGAGCTGGAGCATCTGGGCCCCCCCCCCTCCACCGCCGACCCCAACCCCCTGCTCCTCCCTTCCCCCCGTCCGTCCCGACACAGCCCCACCCATTCCCCCCGCCCCCAACCATCGCCACCCAGAAAAATAAAAAAAATGTATTGGGGTCACAAGAAAAAAATAAGCAATTGTGCCATTGTTATTGGATTTAGTTCTTGCTGGGTTATACAAAGTCCAGCAAATACATCACATGTACCATTATAATGTTATCTGGCAAAGCCAGTATACCCAGACATATTCCAGCAAAAATATACAAATTCCTAAATAATACTAACTAGTCCCACCATAATGTTATTGACCTAAACCAGTATACCAAGACCAATACCACCATACTGTTCTGATTATAAACCATCACACCAAAACCAATATTTCCCCCCCCCCCCCCCCCCAAAACCAAAGTGGGGGGGGGAACCCCCCTCTTTATAGTGGGTAGATTATCCGGTACACAGATGCTTAGCAAATAGTTTTACTTACATTTTTGGCCTCACAGTGACGTCTTGTCTGAGGAGTCCGTTCACTTTCCCTTTTCTTCTGTATTCGGTCCAGACCTCCTATGATGAACCTTTTCCTCCGTCCACCACTCGTCCCTGTAGAATTTACAACACAAAACACCTGAGACCCCCTTGTAGGCAGAATAATTCCCCCTCCTTTAGAATAGGGCCCCTTGTAGCAGAATATCCCCCCCCTATAGATTAGGCCCCCTTGTAGCAGAAGTCCCGTCAGTCCCCTGTAGCAGAATAGTCCCTCCTGTAGATTAGGGCCCCCTGTAGGCAGAATAGTCCCACCTCCTGTAGATTTAGGGCCCCCCTGTAGCAGAATAGTCCCCTCTGTAGATTAGGCCCCCCTGTAAGCAGTAATAGTTCCCCCTCCTGTAAGATTAAGGCCCCCCGTGTAAGCAGAATAGGTCCCCCTCCTGTAGATTAGCCCTCCTTAACAGAATATCCCCCTCCTTAGATTAGGCCCCCCTGTAAGCAAATAGTCCCCCCCTCATGTAGATTAGGGCCCCCCTGTAAGCAGAAAATAGTCCCCATCCTGTAGATTAGGCCCCCCTGTAAGCAGAATAGTTCCCCTCCATAATTTAGGGGCCCCCCTGTAGGAAGATATCCCCCCCCCTGTAAATTAGGGCCCCCCTGTAGCAGAATAGACCCCCTTGTAGATTAAGAGGACCCCCTGTAGCAGGATAAGTATCCCCCCATTCCCCATTAAGGCCCCCTGTAGCATATATTTTCCCCCCCTGTTCATTAAGGTCACTTGTAGACAAATAGTCCCCCCCCCCCAGTCTTGGGCCCCCTGTAGGCATGTTCCCCCCCCCCCCCCCGTATTAGGCCCCCTGGAGGCATAGTTCCCGCCTACCCCCCCCCAGTATTAGGGGACCCCTTATGTGTCCCGTTTCCCCCCCCATCCCATCCAGGGCCCCTTGTAGCTGTAGTTTCCTTCCCCCCCCCCATACCCATCCAGGGCCCCCTGTAGCGGTAGTCCCCCCCCCCCCAGGCCCCCTGTAGGTACTTATTCACCTGGCCGCCGCTCCCACCGTCGTCTCGTCCGCTCCAAGCCTAAACCAGCAGGCTTGGGCCGAGAACAGGAAGCGCGGCAGGCAGCGCGGTGACGTCGACTTCCGCCGCGTCGCCTCAAGCTAGTACGGCGGGGCAAGTGAGCCCAAGCCTCCACTGCTCCTCCGTACATCTTAATTGTATGCGGTCCGATCGGACTGTGCATACATTAATAGAGAGCCGCAGTGAAGCCAGAGGTGGCGGAGCTCTTGCCGGCGCGAGCGGGCCCCCCCTTGCTTCACAGACCGCCCGGGCCCGGTACAAGCAGTACCGTTTGTACTGCCCTACGGCGTCCCTGCCATTGAGTCACTGCCACATGCTGGCCCTGCCAGTCGGCCATTGGTACAATGTTCCATGTTGTGGGGTTGTTCCGAGAATCCAGCCCTTTTTGGCTGAGGTCTTGGATCTTATACATTCAATTACTGGTTAAGAATATCAAATGATCCTGCGCCACTGCTCCTCTTCCATGTCCCCCCCTCCCGACCATCCACACTCATCGGCTCACTTTGCTTCCTTCCTATCTTAGCTTAGCCGCAAAGATGGTCATCCCAACGGTGTGGTTATCCACCGGGATCCAACTAATCTCCAGCATGGCGTGCAGGGAGGTTCACGGAGTGTTGCAGGCGCATGGAGGAGTTACGAAGCCGACTCCTCCCACTAACTCACTGAAGCATCTCCAGGTCTGGTAGGATTTGCTCACATTTGCCAATCCAGACTCACCGATCCTCCTTTGAGATGACCTTGCTTTCTCTTTACAACCCTAGCTCCAGTTTTCTCAAAGGTATGGTAGATGGATACACATTGTTAGCTTTGCCAAGACCGACCGGCAGGCCCATTTCCGCAGGTTAATTTTCGTTATTTTACGGTTTGATGTTGAATTCACAACCTGTGTTATACCATATGAATGGGATACTTCTCCTTCTCCACTGAAATTGGAGAAGAAATGAACGATTTACTCCTCAGTGGTCTGCCTTTACTCTAGGCTCCTTATGTTGTTGTGACCTAGACGCAAGGTTGTAACGTCAGTAGAACCACATGTTATGGTATTGTCTAATAAACATTTAAACTCAATTTTTCCGCAGACTGTATTTATGTTTTATGCTCTTGTTATATTATTATTAGAAAGTACAATCGTTCTTCTTATCTTATGTAAATGTTTGCATGCATCCTATTCAGTTCTAATAAAGCCTTTCTTGAATGAGAAAAAAAAAAAAGATGAGAGAGGTCTGTAATTGACATCATAGGGCGACCTCAACTATGAGAGACAAAATGAAAAAACAAATCCAGAAAATCACATTGTCTGATTTGGAAATAATTCATTTGCAAAGTGTTTGGTCACCTACAAACCAGCAAGATTTCTGGCTCTCACAGACCTGTTACTTCTTCTTTATTTGCAAATTATGGTGGAAAATAAGTATTTGGTCAATAAAAAAAGTTAATCTCAATACTTTGTTCTATATCCTTTGTTGGGCAATGACAGAGACAAACGTTTCAGTCTTCACAAGTTGGCACACACTGTTGCTGGTATGTTGCCCCATCTCCATGCAGATCTCCTCTAGAGCAGTGATGTTTGGGCTGTTGCTGCAACCACGACTTTTTAAACTCCCTTCAAAGGTTTTCTATGGTTTTATCTGGAGACTGGCTAGGCCACTCCAGGACCTTGAAATGCTTCTTACGAAGCCACTCCTTCATTGCTCTGATGGTGCTTGGGATCATTGTCATGCTGATGGAAGGAGGTTTGCACTAAAATTCTCACGATCATGCCCCATTCATTAATTGCAAAAGATATTTCTAAATCAGAACAATGTTGATTTTCTTGGATTTGTTTTCTCATTTTGTCTCTCATAGTTGAGGTCGACCCCCCCTAGGATTCAATTAGACAGGCCTCTCTCATTCTTTTTAAGTGGGAGAGCAACTGACATAAAAAAAAAAAAAAAAATTGGTGCTGACTAAAACTCTTTTGTTTCCACACTGTATATGTGTGTGGTGTGTATATATAAATATATATATAATAATATATAAAATATATATATATATATATTATAATGAATGAGGATTGCAGACCGTATATATTATATATTAGTCTGCAATTCCACCCCCCCCCCCCCCCCCCCCCCCCCCCCCCCCACCCACACCCCCCCCCCCCCCCCCCCCCCCCCCCCCCCCCCCCCCCCCCCCCCCCCCCCCCCCCCCCCCCCCTCCCCCCCCCTCATTCCTCCTTTTATTTTAAGACCCCTGATATGAAGTGTTCCCCCTGATGTCGGTGTTCCCCCTCCAACAATACATTCTGGATATGAGGTCTGTGTGTTCAGGATGCTACTAACTTCACTAACTCTCATATATCAGCCCAGCTTCATTCCTGTACAGAGCTCTTTTTCTAGAGGATCCCCCGCCCACCCTCCTACTGATGCTGAGGAGTGTGTGATTCTCCCTTACTTCCTCCTGCAGAGTCTGCCATGAATGCTCTGCATTTTCTTTACTTCCATACATTGCCTATGGGAGTCCCTTACCCATGCAGACTCTTCCTATCTTTAGCCTGTATGGTGTTTCCCCCCTGTTAACTTGGATGCTCTCTTTCCAATTCACACATTCTGATCTGCCATTTACTACCTGCTTATGCTCCCTGATACTTTCTCATAGGTGTAGAGAAGGGATGAGGGGAATAGTGAGAGGTATGCTGTCTAACCTGTGTCAGATTTAGCTGGACAGCTAGCTAGGAATTACACAGACTTCACAGCTGCAAAATGGTATGAATATTTTAATGATGATTATTTTTAAAATTGCTTAATTTAGTAGTTAGGACACACCAGAAGAAGAAAAAATAGCGTGAAGGCTTCCATAGACTGGGCAGGGAAAAGTAAAGGGGTTTTGCCACAAAGTGACTTGCTTACCTGTTATTTGATCAGGACAGAAGATAAACAAATCATGTGGTGTCATGAACTGCTGCAGGGGGGAGAGAGAGGGGCACCCGAGCAGAGCGAGTAAGCAAGGGAGCGTCTGCAATGTTTACTAAGATAATTACATTACAACTAGTGGATTCTCTATAGAGCAGACAGACTCATACACTGCACATTTCTCCCCAGCCCCTTGCAAGCTCCTTCCAAGTTCCCTGTCATCAGATAAGAAGTGCACAACACGCAAGGCGGCCAGACAGCTCCTGTTCGTGTCTAATGTAAACTTTTAAGTAACTAAGGCATGTAAGTCAGGCTGTACTCTCGACAGGCTTGACATTTTTATAATCGCATATATTTAGAAAAGTGATTAAATACCCATTTTGGAGGATCCCACGTCAACATTACATCGTGGCAAAACCCCTTTAACTAACTGTATCATGAATATAGTTGCTGGTAAGTGGCCCATGCAGACCTATAGTACTCTCATCCTGTCCAGCACATACTGAAATAATATTACTGGTTTACAGGCTTATGGTGTCGGGGGGTTGGGGGGGACTTATTACTGATGTATTAGCACTGCTTATTGTACCATATGAAGCCAAGTTAGATCATGACGCTTGGATCATGGTGCTTGGAGTAATTAGAATAAAGATATGCAGTGCACTCCGTGTCTTATTGCATTTATTAGCTATCCGCCTCATGGCACAGAGGTAGCAACACTTTAGTTTGAGAAAACGAGATGCATATGTGGATCGATAGTGAATAATGTTGAACTGCGACCGGAACGTACAGCGTTATTAGTTAATGGAGCATAGCTGATGTGGAGGAGACTTCTAGCCATGTTTCCATTAGTCCCACTGGAGTAAATTCCATTCCATAATTTATTATTGACACTTGAGTCTGGACGTAGCAGGGAGACCCTGTATATAGAGCACAGAGGTGGCCGGTATCTTCTTTAGTTGTCAATGCAGCTGACAAATCGATGTGAGGGAGTCCTGAGTCTGACAAGGTGAGGAGGGCAGTTATACTCAAGGGCAGAGTCTCCTTTTGTCAAACAAGAGCCGTCGTCATTAATCTTGGGGCAAGAACTGAGAGCTCAGTCACTAGAGCTTTAAGGAACGAGGCTTTGATGATCTGGCAATCCAATCGATTTTTTTTCTATGGATCTTCTACAATCTCTCTATTAGGGTATGTTCACACAGCGGGTTGCATCTGTGTGAACATACGCTTTTAGATACATGTTTGGATCCGTCTGTCGGACCCTAAACGGACCTAAACACGTATCTAATAAGTAGCAGTGTGATTTACATTGCTTCTAATATGAAACACGCATCGGCGTTCACACGAGTGATCTCTGATGTGTCTCACTGCGACTTTCGGATCCGTCCCAAGAATTGACATGTTAATTCTTGGTCTGAAAGACGCAGCAGGAGCCCTATAATAAACTATAGGGTCGGATCCTGCTGCATCCATCACGCATCCAAACAAGCATCTATATGTTGGATACGTGTTGGATACGTGTTGGATACGTGTTGGATACGTTTAGGATCTGATCACTGCTGCGTTTTTGGATGCGATTTTTGATGTGATTTTCGGATCCAAAATTGATCCGAAGTGGGATCCAAAAACACCGTGTGAACAACCTCTTAGTTGTATACTTCATCCATTCCCTATATCCGTCCATCATCTGAAACCCTCAGTGACCCAGAGACTGAAGTGACAGAATTACTTTGTGCTTTCCACTTGTACAATTTTGCTCCTGTATGCTTGTTGTGCATTGTATCACAAAAACTGCCCCATTTAGGTGAAAGGGGAAATGCTGCAATGTGCTGAATATCAGGAGGTCAGGATCATCACTGTACAACACAATGGAGTTGCTCTGCATCTAGGCCCCATTTGCAGAACTATACGTTGCATTTGGCATATATTGCTTTTAATCTATATAGGGAGGAAGGGATGCCTCCATTTTGGTTTCTTGCACCCCGCCCACCTCCACAGCTTGTTTTTATCAGTGCAGTATGCTTGTAAGGTTGGTGCATTTTTTATTTTTCCTCTCTGGATTAATGGGTCTCTTGACCCAATGAGAAGTCTGTTGACTCAAGTGAGAGGTAAAAATAGAGTAGGACCACCCGCCTTGAGATCCCATTGGTAGCCGGGGGTGGCTTTAAGCCTTTTTTGATCAAAACGTGAACTAAGAATCTCAAAGTTTTTCAATTCGCATCCTGACTCCATTGCAGGTATCTCATCTGCATACCTTAAAAAAGTGTTATGCATCTATGCAAAACCAAAGAAAACAATAAGGCAAATGTAGTCTCTTTTGGGCTATATTTGCTTTATTTTTTGCTTGTGTATACTTCTATGTGAACTAGGAACTTTTGTGTCCAGTACATGAGGCGTAGTAAACATAGTCTGAAAGCGACTGTTTGCCATATTGCTTCCTATGGTTCTGTTGTGGTATCCACTGGAATACCATTTCATGGAACAGATACCTGCAATGGAGCCAGAAAACGTGATATGAACATGGCTTTAGCTAGTGCTTAGCCACTTTATTCTAAGGTTTGGTGGTGGTCCCAGCAGTCAGACCTTCATAGATCTGAAAGTGATGAAGTATTCTGGTAATATGCCATCAATAAGGCTGCTTTCACACAGCGCAATTTTGGTGCAGTTTTAGCTGCGCTCCAATTAAACTGCCTTTAATACCAGCAAGCTTCTTTCAGTTGTCTCTAAACTGTTCAGAAAGGTGCTTCAAGTAAGTAATCAATGACTGTGTGTGAAGTCTTGTGGATACAAACACACTGATTGATGACTCACTTTCCACACAGTTTAGAGAAGTGAAAGAAGCTGCTGGTAATAAATGTACCTAATTGGAGCGCAGTTAAAACTGCACCAAAACTGCGCTGTGTGAAAGCACCTGAGGGTGCTTTCACACGGTGCGTTTTTTTGTGCGTTTATGATGCATTTTTAATGCATTTTTTATGCGTTTTTTTGTGCATAAAGGCACAGCAATTAATGCTGTACATTTCTGCACAAAAAAACGCATCAAAAATACACAAAAAATGCACCGTGAGAAAGCACCCTCAGGATATGTTCACATGGCTTATTTGGATGCTGTTTGCGTTGCTGTTTTGGAAGTAGATTCGCTTCCAAGACACCTAAAAAAAAATGCCTCCCAGGTTAATTTTCATTGATTCCTCTGTAAAACAGTGCTGTAGTTCACACACGACGTAGTTTCTCCACAGTTTTCTGCGCTTCTTTGGAGGCTGTTTTGGGCGCTGAAGAAGAAGTGTCATGTCTATTCCTGAAGTGTTTTCAGCACTGAAAATCCCCATAGGAATTTATGGAGAGCTTCAAAATCTCACCCAAAACCTCTTCCACAAGATTGGAGCATTTTTTATGCTGTTTTGGACACCTTGCCATTAATTTGTATGGGTGTGTCAGTAACAAAACCACACTGCAAAACCTCATCGGAAACCAAGAAGAATAAACCTGATCAAATCCTTGTCAAAACCTCGTCTGAAAAGTGCTGCATTTTCAAGGTCCAAATCAGCCGTGTGACCATACCCTCATCGTGCTGTGAAAAACCCTTTAAAATGTGACCATTGATATTAGATGTTCCTATTATTCTTAATTTTAATTAAAGGGTGCTTCTAGCACTAGCTTTGGAAATTGCTCATCTTAGGAGAAACACGGCCTCTCTGCATCAGTTTAATTGCAGACTTTCTTTTATGTCTGGAGTTTTTTTTTTTTTGATGCTTCACCAGTAGATTTAATGTGACATTCAGTCTTTTGAAGTTTTTTCTGCTAAATAATATATTTTCCCTAAAATAAAAAGGAAAGGATTTGATGTATTTTAGCAGTTTCAACTTTAATTGTGGTTCATATCTCAGTAACTAGAATTCCACCATTTTGGTTACAGTCCAGCGTTGTATTCACAGTTCTGCAAGTGGTTACTCTTTTTGGCAGACACAGCTTTGGTTATATTTACACTGTTTGGGTGAACACGTTTGGTGATGGAAAGTTCACGTTAGAGGCGTTGCAAGGCCATTTTATCCGGCGCTTGTGTCTGGTGAAAACAGATGACTGCTGGGGGTTAGAAAGGTCCAAACTGTGATGATCAGCTGACACGCTAGCTTCATTTGAAAAAGGTTCTACCTTTGTGGGACAACCCTTTTAAAAAGGTTATGTCAGGGCTGCGCTATTGGCCATTTAAAGTTTTTGTTGCAGCCTCAGCCAGGGTGCGGCTTGGTGCATGAGGAGTTAAGCACGTAAGCTAATTCCTGGCTGGAGCGGGGTATTTAAACCTCTTCCTGTCAGCCTGGCCCTGCTGGTGATTACTTCTTGTGTCCAAGCTGTTTGTTTTTGCTCTGCTGTGTGGTTTCGCTGGTTCTCTGGATTTTGGCCTGTCTTCCTGGTTACTCTCTCTCAGCTAGTCCTTCGGTGCTGCACATACTCCTGGTTTGACCTCGGCCCGTCTGACTATCCTCTATTTGTTGTCTGTTTGCGTCTTATTCCCGTTTGTCTTCCATTTCTCTTCTGTCACCTGGTTACCGGGGTATATTTTAGGAAGAGGTTCGAGTGCGGGGTCGCCCTTCTCGGGGCGGGTGCTCTGTCTATGCAGGCTGAGATTAGGGTGTCCCTTATAGGTTAGCAGAAGGAGAATAGCCATGAACAATACTTGACATGCCTACAGATAGTGGAGTCATGATCTCCTTATAATGTGCATAAGAAAAATAAAAACTCCACTTAATAAATATTCCCATGAAGAGATGAAGAAGAATGGGGCCGGACCGTAGGTGGAGCCGGGATCAGGGGAGGCCCCCCGCATTTAAATCGCGCCCTGCACGGAGCAGGGGAGCAAAAGCGCCGGCGGCAGAAGCAGTCCCACCCTCCCTCCCTTAGTTTCTTGGGGGAAGCAAGTTCGGCTGGCCTGTTATAAAGGGGCATCTTTTTTTCTGTCACAGTGGCGGGGGCGGGGTGGGGTCCTTGGAGTTTGTGGAAATCGGTGGGGGAGGCAGATATAATCTGGTCTCCCCTTGTTTGGTGGCCCTTTGAGGAATGGTCTGGCGAAGGCGGGGGCTCTGCAGGGCGGTGTCCTTGAGAGCTGGTGGAGAGTGGTAGCCACCTGAGGTGGCTTTTGGTGCCCTTGAGTCGGGGGTGACGGCTGAGGGCAAGGTAGAGGAGATCGGAGCATCGGGCTTTCCGCCAGACCTAAGTTAGCTCCAAGGACCTCAGCCCCATGGTTACAGATAATGTTTGGAGTATCCGTTGGGTTTCGATGGGACAGAGGTATGCATGGGTAGTGGTTGCATACCTATTGTTGGATTATGTTTTGTATATTTGTATTTATGTTAATAAAACGGCTGCTGTGGCCATTTCATCCAACCCTTGTCTCTGTGTCCTTTTTCGAGGTTGGGTGGAAGAGTTGGCGCAGTGGGGTGGTAGCAAGTTTGTCGGTTGGAGGAAGAGGGGGTGGGAGGAGATAGGCGCTGCACGGGGTCATGGGGCAGATTATGATGCATCTCTTTGCTGGCCTTTAAAGGGTTTGCCCATCTTGCTAGAATATGATTTTGACTTTATAATTGGTGATTGGCCACTGGTCTAGCAAGGTGTCCTGTTTCAGATTTCCTCTGTACATCAGTCTCCTTGATCTCTTGGATGTACAGAGAACTTTAGCTGCTTCTAGTCACTTGAATGGGACCAAACTGTAGCTTCATGAACAGTGAGAGTCTGGGGAACCACTGTGCAGAGGCAAAAACAGTGTATGGGAGGTAACAATATACCAGCACTGCCTGCCTTTTATTCTCAGGATCACAGAGACTCCCACTAATCAGAAAGTGATGGCGCTCTAGCTATTTTGTATTACTTTATAAGATGGGATTACCTCTTTAAAAGACAGTGATCCGAAAAGATTAGGAAGAACAGTTATACAGTATAAATGTGCATTGCAGCAACAGGGAGAGCAGACTGGACAACAACTGAGGATTAATTTGTAACTTTAAGGGTATGTTCACACGGCGTGTTGGGTCCGTGTGAACATACATTCTTAGATGCGTGTTTGGGTCTGTCTGGATGGAACCAAACACGCACCTAACAGTGAGCAGTGTGATTCAACACTGCTCGCAATGTAAAACATGTATCACACGAGTGATCGCCAATGCGCGTCTCATTGCGTCTTTCGTATCCGTTCTGTCAATTTTTGGTCCAAAAGATGCAGCAGGAGCCCTATAATAAACTATAGGGTGTGGTCCTGCTGCATCCAACACCCAACCAAACACGCAGTGTGAACAAGCCCTAAGGCTATGTTCACGCGGCGTAATTGTGGCGCGTACAGTATGGCCGCAAGTACGCCGGGTGATTTGGGAGTCGCGCTGATACCCGCATAATCGGGCGGAGGGAGGGCGGCAGCGCGCCGTCCCCATTGACAGTCATTACTCGCGTGTATTCACCGTAAGTAATTGACGTGTCACTTATCTCCCTGCGTGTACTATACGATTGTACGAGCGGGGAGAGGAGGCGTCATCCATAGTTCTCTATGAGAACTATGGATTGCCATAATTTCGTCGCGCATCTCGCCCGTGTTAAAGTGCAAATGCGCGCCGAAATTACCCCGTGTGAACATAGCCTAAGACATTAAACTGCAGGAGGCTTGAAAGGTGATGTAATTGTGAGTAGTCATCACCCGGGCTTGTATCTGTCCTCACAGGCATAGTATCATCAGGTTATATGTGACTGCCATTATGCGGTCAGTTCTTCCAGTAGGAAACTGACTCAGAGGCTTTTCCAATCTGTGTTCAACTGGAAATTGATCCTTCAGAAGGTTACTCAATTTGAAACAACCGTGCAGAACATTGCTTAGAAATTGGCTATAATTTATATTAATACTTCAAGCTACAGACAGCAAACTGGCTCACAAGATACTATGCGTGCCACAGTCCGTTATAACCGCTCTAGGAAAGAGAGAGGATCCAGTTCACTAACTTAATGTGTTATGTCGCTTCCATAGACACTTGAGACTTGATACATCAAATATCATACGCTCTCTGTTGATGCTGGTCTCCTCCGCTCTCATATCTGGAAATGTGGCTGGTGGCAGACACAAGGGCATAACCACAGAGGCACAGATGTAGCCACATTTGGGCCCTGTAGTGGCCCCTCTTCCAAATGGAAAGTAGGACATTTTCATTTATAGCCCTGTTGTTCTAGATGTTGGCATTGATGCTTTTTAAGAGCCACTATTACGGCAGCAGAGAAGCACACCCAGAAGCATTTGTTTGTACCACATCCTTATTGTTACCCCTTATGACCCCATCTCCAAAACCAGCCCTAGGTCGGAGTGGCAGGTTCACCCAATTTGTATGTAAACCAAGGCTGGACCATTGTAAACTTAGCACTTCTCACCCTACGTCTCACCCATTCACCCTAAGGCTATGTTCACACGGGGGAATTTCGGCGCGTATTTCACGTTATATTTGCGCTGTAATACGGGCGAGATGCGCGCCGGAATTATGGTAATCCACAGTTCTCATAGAGAACTATGGATTACGCCTCCTCTCCCCGCCCATACAATACGATCATATTGTACGCGTGGGGAGATAAGTGTCATGTCAATTATTTGCGGAGAATACGTGCCGCAAGTAATGACAGTCTATGGGACTGGCGGGAGTACGCGCGTATCAGCGCGAATCCCAAATCGCCCGGCCGTACTGTACGCCCCGCAATTACGCCGTGTGAACATAGCCTGATAGATTGTAAGCTCTTGCGAGCAGGGCCCTCACACCTTGTGTCTCATCTGTAAGTAGCTTTTATTGTGTAATGTCTGTCTTTTTTGTCTGTAATTTTACCCTCTACATTGTAAAGTGCAATGGAATATGTTGGTGCTATATAAATAGAGTATTATTAGTTGTAATATGTAGACAATACTGTATTCCAGGCACCTAACTTAAATTTATAGAGCCTCTTAAAAAAAAAAGATGGGTTCCACCACTGAAAGGATGGGAAACTAAGAAAGCATAAAAGTAATTTGTGAAAGTATAAATAATTGCACTATATACAGATACAGACCTACAAAATGTATAATCTTCTTGGGCCTGAGTGGGCCCCCTGAACATCTTGGCCCACTGCTATGGCTGCTACAGCTATAGCCCATGCTGTGTTTCTTCAATGCCCGGGCTGTATGATGCCATTGCTGTCCTTGAATTGTTTCACACTATTGATCTTGCAGAAGTCTAACCTAAAACTGGAGTCTCCTATACATTATTGTCACTTTTTAAACCTTCTATCCTGTAGTGCCATGCAGTAGTGCAGGCCAAATATTATTATCAATAGCCATGTATTGACTCATTGGCGCCCTAGTTGCCTAAACCATTGTGCCCACCATACAGAATTATGCCGAAAATTGTGCATGCCATAATTGCTCAGTTCAAATTAAGGGTGGCGTGTCAGAAAAGAGGCGCGGCCACGCCAGTTTTAAGGCGCATTAAATGAGTGTATAGTGCGCCTGAATGAACGAACCTGTCAAAAGTGTGGCGTGTGGTATGCCTTGCATAGTGTAATTGATACGCCTAATCTAGATGCATAGCATATCATTATTAGCATATTTGATGCACCTAATTTAGGCACATTCAAATGTGTCCGTGCCTGGCGTAAAGACAGTTTTGCCGCAAAAATAACTCCAGAATGAAAACTGCAGTCCTAATGGGACATTTTTTGGGGGGTTCTGGTGGACATGTACTGTAGTATTGTCCTAATATAAGCAAACATTGACCAGTCCATTGAACATGGCAGTATACAAGACAACATAGGCCCACATGTATGAAAACTGACCTAGGTCCCTAAAATGCACTTTGTTTGCCCACAGCAACCAATCAGAGAAGGCACTCTGTTGGTTTCTATGGGCAACAAAAGAAATTGAGTTGTTTTTCTCAAAAATTTATTTTTATTAAATTTTTCCAAATTGCCCATTAAGGGTTTGTCAAAGATAAGATAAACATACAAACATTAAAACTGGGGGATAACAGTGTCCCACGTGAGTCACAGAACATTGAGCAAGAGTCAGTCTTAACCACTCATTGCTAACAATTCGTGCTAATATGAAAACTTATTATAAACAGCAAAGTCCAATGTCACCTGTTATCTACCTGGAGATTGATTCATTGTCCCAATAGAATCCCACAACCGATTTCGGTACGACACGCAGCTGGCGCCCGGACACCTCATGGTGTGCTTGTGGGTCTCCGGCTGTAACCTGCTGATCATTAAATATCATCAGGTAAGTGCGGTGGCGACACGGTCCCCCGCCCACCGACACCACCCCGGCGATGGCCACTGTCGCCGCCCACCGTCGCCGCGTGATTCACATCTATGAGAGTGCAATATGGGCAACTGGGCAGGAAGTCGAGTTGGCTCCCTTAAATGGATGGCAGAGGCTTGACTTCGAGCCTTCCCTGCTAGGTAAGTCTCATCTCCAACAGTCCCGGTCGCCCCCCCAGAAAATCCACATAATGCAGGCAGATTAGTAACCAATAAAGAGCTTAACCGTATGTGCAACTTTCTTAAAAGTTTGTAAGCAGAAGGGACAGAGAACTTCCTGGTAAGTAAACAACAAACTAGGGTGAGACAGACGTACAAAAAGGGGGTGGGAAGACACACAAAGACAAACATTTCACAATACCCTCTACTGGAGTGCCAGGTTGGATTGCTCGACTTACCCTCCAGGACAATTTGGCTAAATACGATAGAAAGTCCTCCATTGTTAGAGGATTAATGGGCTACCTATGAGTTTGGTTTTCTAAATACCCGCATGTGGTAAGGCCAAAGCAGGTTTTTAAATTTAAGTGGAGTATGGGGCTGGAAGAATGGCAATAAATGTTTCCATACAGAAAAAAAATAGTTTGGGGACTTTTTTTCCTTTTAGAGCTGCCGCTTCTTAACCCAGTCCATACGAAATATTATATGATAACTTTCTCCAAGATAAGCGCATAGTAGGTGATTGTGCTGTATCCAGCGAGTAACATTGCTTTTCTATATGCCGCTGAGACATAGAATCGACAGTTTTTTTGATTGTTCGCAGCATAGTGTTTTATAGTCCTGGCAGGAGGATACCAAATATTCCCCGCGTTGCGTCAAGTTGACAGGGGTATCAAGTGAGTGACAAAAAGATTGTACTCGTTTCCCATAGATTTTGGTGTATTTGTGGCATTGACCATAGGCACGTGGAAACAAATTTGCATACGGACTGCCACATTTTGACAAGGCAGGGTCCCCTGGATTACCCATCGCAAACCCGTTTTCGCAATACATATGCTTCCATGTGAGGCAATATTAAAGAGCCATTTGTCCCAGTAAGTCCATTTGCAGGAGAATATTTTTGCCGCTTGACCGTAATGACATTATGATATCCTCTGGGGTAATGGAGGGCACGTCCTTTGTCCATTTGCTCAATCCAGTGGGCTTAGCAGAGTAATCTACTGGAGAACGCAAAAGGTGGTAGAAACGTGGTTGATTTAGTTTTGGAAACTCCAGGTGAATTGTTCGTAATGTTGGAGGAATGGAATCCGTCACTCATTCTCACCAACTTTGTTTTAGACTTTGTGTATATAACTGCAGGCTTGCAAATAAGTAAAATGGGTTCCCTGACATTCCCCCTCATATTTTGGATTCTGAAGGTCAGAAGTTGTCTGCTCTGTGGAATGTTCACCAATGAAGCGGATGTTTTTCGTACCCCCCCGCCAAATGCCATCTCCCAATTGGACTATGGTACCTTCCCCTATGAATGTGGGTTATTTGTGAGTGATAGGGAGGAGTGATGGTTTGGGTTTATGTGTAGTTATATAAAGCCCTCGATTTTGTCAAGCGCGCAAGGCTGACCATTCATAAGCGGGTTCTGTTCACAGGATCAGGTAAATTCCCGAGTATTTTAATTGCAGAAGGTTGGTTATGAGATATCTGCCGACAAATTGGTCAATCCAAGTGCATGTCTGCGTAAAACGAAGAGTTTTTGTAACCAGTCACCCTTACCACCCCGCATTGGTCTGGCCAGGTTATACTTGTGTTTTTGTGGGAAGTTAATCCCCCCCATGAGTACGGTGCTGACCAAGGAGGAGCAGACCCAGTCTGGGCTTTCATCCATTCCATCTGAAACTTCCTAAACATTGAGTTCCACAAATTTTAACACTTTAGATCAGAGTAATACATCGTAAGTGACTGTAATAAATATAATAATTTGGGAAAGATCGATTCAAATTGGCCCTTCCCAACGGCGACAGGGTCAGCCTCCCCTAAGTGGGCATAGTCGTTTCTGTTTTGCCTCAAAAACGAGTTTAATTTGAGTTTTGAAAGATCAAGTTACTATCGTTTGGTATTTGGACCCTTGTAGCTCAGGAAATCAGTCTGCCACTGAATGGGAAGGTTTTGACCAGCTTGGAGGCAGACGCCCCTTAAGAGCAGTCCCATCCTATTTTAGACTCATTAACCCTGAAGCCCACAGGAGCCATAGGAACGTATGTCACCTCCAGAATTGGTTTGCTAGGCTATTTTTGGAGTGTGGGAGATATAGGTAGGACATCACCGCAAATGCGGAGATCTTAACTTTTTCTTTTTCCCGTTTTTTGATACCGTCTCCCCGAGTTGACCCCAGCAAGGGTCACTTGAGAGGTTTACAGAGGAAGGGGAATAGAGGGCACCCTTGGCCTCGTAACCTCTTTCTTTCTATTCGTAATGGGTGTTGGAGGGAGATTAAGTGTCCCAGAGAGGTGGCAGAATTGAATTATTTAGATGAATGAAGTGAAAGGAATCGATCTCCAAAGCCCCTATGTCTAAGGCATATGTTGAGGTAGGGCCATGATACGGAGTCGAAGGCTTTCTCCGCATCATCGCTAAGAAGCATAGTCACTGGCCGCGTTCTATCCAGGTGTTGTGTGGTTGCAGCTATCGCCTGACGTATGCCTATTGTGGAGTGCCTGTTTAAAAATCCCAGTTGTCCCGGGGAGCAGGAGTGGGCCCAGAAATAACCGGGAGACGGTAGCCATTTATTTTAGTTAGTATTTTGTAGTCTTGGTTCAGTAAAGCTATTGGTCGGTATGAACCTGGGTTAGCGGTGTCTCTGCTGGGCTTCAGGATCAAAATCATCTACGAGGCATAGAACTCATCCGGATGGGTTTCCCCTCTATTTTTACTGTTGAGGTAGTTTGTTAGGTGGGGGGTCACGTCCAGTTTCAGTCATTTATAATATTCTGCCGGGAGGCCATCTGGCCCCGGTGTTTGTTAGTCGGAAGGTGCGCTATGGTTTTGCGCACTTCAGTTTCTGTGATATCAGAGTCCAGTTGGTCTCTGATCTAACAAAGTGAGTTTTAGATCTAGACAGTTTTCATACATGTGGCCCATACTGTTCAGTATACTTTTTTATACATTGTCTGTCTGAACAGGGAAGCATAGCAGGCTATTCTATCCTGTACCGAAAAAAAACATGTCAGAACAGCTCATCTTATGCCAATAGGCCATAGATATTTTCAGAATGTGCACCTGGAGCTTTTTTGGTGTATATACCAAATGTGAAGATAAAACGAAATGTGAGGAGCCCCTTAGCAGTGCCCTTATAGTACACTACTAAGCTTTCTCTATAGTCCTGCTCTACCTTTATAACAGAAACTTATATTTCATCAGCTACTCTATCTAATAACCTTTTCTTCTGCTATTGTCTACAGTAAGGGATCAGCCTTGGTAAATTTCCTCATGCGGAAATGATTTATGATTGATTTCTTCAATGGGGTCACATGTGTGGGAATCTGGGACAATGTCCGCATCTAGCACTGTCTCACTGAATCCTTAAAGGGGTTTTGCCAGGACGTGCCTTCTCTGCTAAGCAGCAAATGTAAACAAGCCCGGGCAGAGCTGAGTGAGAGCCGGTCAGAGCACAGAGCCGTGCATAAGGGATCGTGTGCAATGTTCACTTTAAATAATCAAACTACAACTTGTGGATTCTGTATACAAAAGACAACACCTTTCTCCCCAGCACTTGAAAGCTCTTCATGTTCTCTGTCATCAATAAAGCAGGGATCTACTCAGATAATCGCACTACAACTAGTGGATTCTGTATACAAAAGACAACATATTTCTACCCGGTGCCTTGAAAGTTTCTGCAGCTCAGTCTCATCAGATAAGAAGCTTTCTCTGCGCAAGCCCGGCCAGCAGCTCTTGTCATACCCATTTTGGAGGATCCCACGTCAACATTACATCGTGGCAAAACCCCTTTAATGTGTTCATTGTACAGTTAGGAAGTCAGAAGACATAGAAAAAAAGTCCATATAAGGTATACTCATTACACATAAACATTACTAAAGATATAAATTCGTTGCCGCTATACAAAATATTGATATGGTCTCATTTGTAATATGCAGGCAACAGTTTATAGGAAGGATGTACTGGAGTTAGAGAAGGTACAAAGACGAGCAACCAAACTAATAAGAGAGATGCAGCATCTTAGTTATCGGGTAAGGTTAAAAGAATTAAACTTATTTAGTCTTGAGAAAAGACATCTATGGGGAGACATAGATCTCGATTTTGTAGAAAACCGTTTCGATTTTCGATCCATTAAAGTCAATGGGAGAAGATGATCTGGTTAATTTTTCTAACTCAATTTTTCTAGAAATCTCTAAAATCAGAGCGGCTTGCGATCGAGAATCCCTAAAATCAACTCAATTGTAACTTTTCTCAATTAAATCGATTTATATTGCTCAACACTAATAATCACTTACTACCAAATAATATTAATACTTTTGTAGCCATATAAATTAAAATGTAGATCCAGTCTGATGGCAAACTTGGGATAAGGAAATAAATATTCATTTAGGGCAGATTGGTTTATACCTTATGGGTTCCAAAGTCTGGATAGGGGGGAAAAATGTTTAAAAATTACCTATACCCCTCCCTTCAACTACAACTTTCCACCCTTGATAAGCATACTATGTAACATTTTCTATGCTCCCATGTAAAGCAATGAATGTTGCAGTTGTCTGTTAAAGGGGTTGTCTCACCACACTGTTTCACAGAGCAGCAGAGATCCACAGCTTAGGTGGGAGAATCTCTCCACAGGACAACTATTTGTATACTCCCCAAATCTGGCCTTTATGGAAGACTGGCAAGAAGAAAGCCCTTTTTAAAAGCAAGCCATAATAAGTCCTGTTTGCATTTTTTGAAAAGCTATGTAAGGGACACAGCAAGCATGTGCAAGAAGGGGCTCTGGTCAGATGAGACCTACATGCCAAACACTATGGGCCACATGGATGAACCTGTTTAGGTCTAAAACTCACTCTTTTGCCCATAGTAACCTTAGACCTAAACAGTTTCATACATGTGGCCCTATGTGTGGAGGAAAGCCAACACTGCACATCATCCTGAACACACCATGCCCGCCGTGAAGCATTGTGGTGACAGCATTATACTGTGGGGAGGCTTTGCTTCAGCAGCGACTGGGAAGCTGGTTAGAGTTGATGGGAAGATGGATGGAGCTAAATTGAGGGCAATTCTGAAAAAAAAACCTGTTTGGGCATGTCCCCACTGCACGGGTTTTCGTCCGTTTTTTCAGGTGGTTTGCGGTTTTGCAGACCGCCTGAAAAACGGGGCTAAAAAATGACAAAAACGGGGCTCTAGGAAAACCTTGCAGCAGTCCCACTGCAGGGTTTTTTCTGCCCGCGGTTTTTCCCCCCGTGGGCCGCCCCCAAAACTTCTACATCCATTCTTCCGTCCGGTTTTCAGACTGAATCTGTGAATGTGAAGGGGGAGGGCGTTTCTCCGCTCATCGCGGAGGAAAGCCATCCCCCCTGCGGACGTGGGGACGGCCGCAAAACAGGACAAATGCCAGTCGGATAAACCCCAACCGATTGCCCCTTTAACCCGGTGAACGCCCCTAAAGGCGCAAAAGACTTGACTGCGCGAGGTTCGCCTTTCAGCAGGACAACAACCAAAACAACAGGAAAAGCTCCCGGGAAAGGGTTTTTTAAATCCTAATTTCCTTTTGGCACAGTCACAGTCCAGACCTAAATTTCTGTTCACAAACATTCACCAACCAATCTGACTGAGCTTGAGCTATTTTGCAAGGAAGAATGGGCAAAAATTCCAGCGCCTAGATGTGCAAAGCTGGTAGAGACATCCCCCAAAAAGACGCAGCTGTCATTGCAGCTAAAGGTGGTCCTACAAAGTATTGACTCAGAGGGGCTGAATACATATACACAACACATTTTTCAGTTTCTTAATTTGCAAAATCTAGAAAAGCATGTATCATTTTATTTCCACTTCACAAATACTTGCTACTTTATGTTGCTCTATCACATAAAATGTCACTAAAATACAGTTAACTTTGTGGCTGTAATGTTTCAAAATGAGGAACAATTCACGGGGTGTGAATACTTTTGCAACCCACTGTATACTTTCGGCAGCAGAAATTCACTCTAAAATAATTCATGTATTCAGTATGTATCTGTCTCTTGGTAAGGAAGGCTGAATGATGTATAGGGCCACATCTTCTCCATCTGCAACCATCTTTTGGATGGGAGCAATGTCCACATGGGACAGAAAGTTGGCTGAGCAAGGGGATGGGACTTGCAAAATAAATCTCGACACAACTTTAAAAAAGCATGTATTAGTGAGTAGTATGTAATCGGTTTACATCTGTGGTTTACATAATCAATAAAGTGGTCTACCACCTTACTGCAGACTATTCACTATTTTCTCACTACAATGATTAACTTTCAACATGTAGTGACAGGTAATTATAGACTTTTTCTAAATACATTGCTCTTTTGAAATTGCCCTGGTCAGAAGATAAGAGAGATTTTATCTGCTCTGAGTGCACATACCTTTGTCTCTATGGTTACCATCCATATCTCTCTTCCTGATCAGACAGACAGACATGGTTGGAAAGAGCAGAGTCTCTAACAAGATTAGATTGTTTAATTGCTTATCTTTGAAAAGCACTTTTTCACTTCTGGGAGGTCTGTAGCATTGTTTGCTTACATATTAAATATCTGCACTTATGTCTCTGTAAATCGCATCCAAAAATGCATGAGGGGAATATGTATCCAACACGCAGATGCTGTTGGGATGCAGCAGGGTCGCACCCTATAGTTATTTATAGGGATCCTGCTGCGTCTTTCGGGTCAAAGAATTGACATGACTCAATTTGGAAGGATCTGAAAGACGGATCTGAAAGCTATAATGAGACACATCAGTGATCACTCGTGTGAACACCAATGCGTGCTTCATATTAAAAGCAATATAAATTATATTGCTATTTGTTAGCTGCGTGTTTGGGTCGGTCTAGGGTCCGACAGACAGATCCAAACACGCATCTAAAAGCGTATTTTCACACGGAACCATCATCGCCGTCTGTACATACCCTAAGGCTATGTTCACACGGCTTAACTGCGGGTTGTAATTACGCCCGCAATTACGCGTGTGGCCGGGGGGCGGGGGCGGGAGCGGTGTGTGCCGGCACTTCGACGGCCCATAGACAATTTCATTTACCAGCGGCGCGTTATTACGCAGCTGGTACTTCAATGTCAATTACTCCCACGCGGTGGAATTCGCCGAGCAGAGAGAAGGAGACGTTATATCCATTGTTATATATGGATTCTGTGGATTACACCATATATGACTGGGAGTATATCAGCCTCAGTTAATTTGCCACCACTTAAGCGCGTAATTACATCCGAAATACGGCCGCCATTTTAAGCCGTGTGATACATGGCCTATGGGTCTCAGCTAGGAATAGCGGTGCTGATTATACTAATCACTTCCTATAGAAACCACCCCAGCCTGACTAGGACGTGTAGGGCTGTAGCCGCCTGTGACTCTGTGAAATTGCATGGTGAGAAAACCCCTTTAAAGGAGGCTCCAGTGCTACAGTACGTAAGTGGCAAGAACTTGATAGGCTTCTTTTTGTCACGTTGGCCTTATGTTACCACACGGCTTAAGATGACTGGGACGTATCTAGCCCCGTATTTCACGCTGTACTGCGCGAAATACGGGGCGAGATACGTCCCAGTCATTATGGTAATCCACAGTTTCATAAGAGAACTATGGGAGATTACGTCTCACTCTCCCTGCTCGCCACCAATACGCCTGCGGGGGGACGATAAGTGACATGTCAAGTATTCACGGCGTATTCGCGCCGGAATAATGAATATCTATGGGGGCCGGTGAGCTGCCAGCCCCGCCCCGCCCCGCCCTGCCTCCGCACACACGGCGTAATTGCGGGGCGAAATAGGTTCCGCAAATACTGCCGTGTGAACATAGCCTATAATGTTGCATCATTGCTGAACATGAATTCCTCAATCAATGCACAGATATCCTCGTGAATGTATTAGACATGAGTTTATAGATAGTAACCCTATAAATACAAGGGCCAATCAAATAGAATGGATATATATAAACTCATAATGCCAAAATGTGTGTGTGTGTGTGTGTGTAGTGATATATACAAGAAATGTAAAAACAATACTTTATTAAATTTTATTATAAACAATTTAAAAGAGATTATATCAGTAAGGCCATGTTCACACGGCTTATTACTGGCGTAATTGTGGGGATGTATTTCGCCCGCAATTACGCCGGCTGTCATGCAGCAGGGGCGAGGCGGGGCCGGCAGCTCTCCGGCCCCATAGACATGTATTATCCACGGCGCGTATATCGCGTATTCCGTAGATCTCTATGTGAAACTGTGGATTACTGTATGACCAGGACATTATTTCAGCCCGTAATTCGCGCAGTACGGCGCGAATTACGGACTGAAATACGTCCCAAAATAAGCCGCGTGAACATAGCCTAACAGACAAAATCACACCCAAATAAAAAATACCCGTCTAATCCCACTGAAACATAATGCTGTACATCATTAGGTGATAATGTATCAAACATCACATAAATAAGTACTCAAGAGAATAACATCATTTATATAATCATTCTAATGCCGCTTATCCTCGGTGATTGTACAATATTAGTTGGTGTTTTTAGATTTGGGTCGTGAATTTGTCAGTTACTGATATATTTTTTTATTGTTTATAATAAGATTTAATAAAGCATTGTTTTTACATTTTTCTATATTACTGTATTGGATACAATTTCTTTTGGTATTATGAGTTTATAGATGGCAGTCAATCAAAAACAGCACAGAGGAAGTACTGAGTAGAATCTGAACTTCTCATAAGACAAGGGGTACAATTCAGACTACTTGATATTCCCATTTGACAGTCTGCTAAATTGCAATCCGTGTTGACTGTCTGGTTCATTACGGCACCTGCATATCTAGTTTTTGCACGCGACTGGACATATGCATTGATATCTAACTTCTGGCCTATGACACAATTAGTAGGACTAGTACTAGGACTCCGATTGCACCTCATTTTCAGCACCGTCACTGCCCGATTTGCTGCATTTGCTTATCTCTTTTCGGTGCTGCTAGATCTTTAGAGCAATAGGACTAGAACAATGGAATAAAGAGGTAAGGCAGACAAAGAAATATGACGATACAGACAGACAAAGACAGGTGAGCTGAACTGAACAGACAATGCAACGCCACAGCACAGCAGAGCGCTCAGATTAAGCTCCAGCAGCGCAGACAGTAGATGACAACATTGTTGAGGTCTTGCTTATGTCATTTTTTAACACCATGTTCAACGTAGTTCTTGATGGTTTTCAGAGGATCATTGTCAGATTTCATGGTTCCATTTACAACAGAATACAAGATTTTTAAAATCTGTTGCGAAAATAAGGCAAAATGCAAGGTGATCATAAAATGTAACCTAATCAGTGCACTAAGGGCAACATGTATGTATTTTGGTGCCCTGACACCATTTTCTTTTGTGTGCATTAGTAGCATAGAATGCGTCTGAATCTATGAACCTGCTCTACTGCGAGTCATAGATTTAGCACTTTCTGGCTCCAAAACGACATCTCAGGCTCAGGCAAACGACTTTTAACTTGGTCTGGCTGTTCCATCAGTAATTCGCCCAGTTTTACCGTTCTCCAGTTATAAATGTGTAGAATCGTACAGTTGTGGTGCGACACCTCCAGCACGCCCCGATATCAGGTGCATTACAAAGTTCCATGGGCCCCTCACAATGCACTTCATTTGATTATAAATCTAGTTAACAAGGCTGCGCCAGTTTTTGGGCTGAAAGGATGCCAGACTGCTTGGCACAGCCCCGTACATACATGTCGCCCTAAGGCTATGTCTACACTGCATCAGACAAAAAACGGTCCAAAATCGGCTGTTTTTTCTCTTGATGCAGGACCACGGCTTTTGTCACGCTTTGTGACCAAAAGGCCGCGGTCGCTTCTGTTTTCACTGACGTCGCCGCCATACAATTGCTATTGTATGGGTAGACGAAGGAAAACGAGGAATGAAAACGGCCGTATTATACAGCAATGTTGTTAATACGCCGCTGCGAAAGACGGGCAGAGAAAATGGACGAGCGGTGGGAGACAGCAGCTCGTCTTCTCTATTGCCGTCTATGGGGCCGCACTAACGATCGTATCTGCGGCGCTTTTAAAAAACGAAAAGGGCCTGAGATACGATCGTTTTCTTATGCAGTGTGGACATAGCCTAAGAGTATATTCACATGTGCGACATTTCTTGTAGGCATTTCTAAAACTGGATTTTAGTTAAATTCATCGTAATATGTTTGTTCTGGATGGAAATCACATGGATTTCTCCAAGACCCATTTATATGAATTGCATAGTCACAGAAAGTTCTGCAGCAAATCTGACGTGTAAATTCACCCTAAATTTTGTTCCTGTACTGCTGGTCTTAAGGGTAGGTTCACACAGGGTAATTTCGGCACACATTTCGCCACGTATTTGCGCTCTAATATGGGCAAGATGCGCACCGAAATTATGGTAATCCATAGTTCTCAAAAAACGCATAAAAAATGCACCATGTGAAAGCGCCCTAACTCTGGAAAGTGAGGAATCAATTAGTGTCTTTGCAGGGCCGTTCCTAGGCCTAACTGCACTCAGGGCGAGGTGAAGAAATTTCGCCCCCTCCCCCAATAACATAATGCGCCACGATGCGACACATTGCATCACCGTCAACCAAATATACAAAAAGTTTTACCACAATGTGCTATGTATAAAACGACTAAATAATAGTCATACAGTTACCAAATAACACTGCTACACAAAACCAGAATCCTAAGGCTAATAGTACCAATGTCCTGCTAAAACCACATATCACCACCACATAGTGACCGAATACCACAACACTGTGACCACATATCACCAGCACATAGTGACCGAATAATACCACCACACCATGACCACATATCACCACCATATAGTGACTGAATAATACAAACTGACCATTACCGAATGCAAACCATTATACTACATCCTATATAACCTGCATACAGTGCCCATACAGTAGTGGATACCAATTGTACACAGGCTCTGCAGACATATAATCGATTACAGTTCAGTTACATTCAGGGACTTACAGGAGACGTCTCTGAAGAGTTGGTCTCTTTCTCTTCTTCTTTTCCATCTGTCCCAGACGCCATGACGACTACTCCCGGCCACAACTCTTCACTGTAGAATTTACAAAACAAATATCTTAGACTCCGCAATTTATCAGCTCTGCTCTACCAATTCCTACTCTATACAAACTCCCCATCTATAGCACCTCATATGGTAGCCATGTAATATGCCCCCTGTAGCCAGACAGTAGCCCAGTGTAGCCCACTGGAGCCAGGTAGTAGCCCCCTGTAGCCATGTAATATTTCCCTTGTAGCCATGTAGTAGCCCCCCTGTAGCCAGGCAGAAGTCCCCTGTAGCTATGTAGTAGCCCCCTATAGCTGTGTAGTAGCCCCCATGTAGCCAGGTAGTAGCCCCATATAGCCAGAATAGTCCCCATGTAATACTCAGTTAGCCCCCTAACATGTTAGCTGCCCCCATGTAGCTAGGTAGCTAGCCCCCGTTTAGCCAGGTAGTGCCCCCATGTAGCCAGGTAGTAGCCCCCATGTAGCTAGGTAGCTGCCCCCATGTAGCCAGGTAGCTGCCCCCCATGTAGCCAGGTAGCTGCCCCCATGTAGCCAGGTTAGCCGCCCCCATGTAGCCAGGTTAGCTGCCCCCATGTAGCCAGGTTAGCCGCCCCCATGTAGCCAGGTTAGCCGCCCCCATGTAGCCAGGTAATAGACCCTGCACCTAATGATAAAATAAAGAAAACCACTCACCTTGCCACGGTCCCCGCGTCCATGTCCCAGAGCTGGTGAGCCATGTAGGTCCGCCTGCAAAACATTGAGCAAGCACAATCTTCCGACCGGTTTCCGGAAGGAATATGTGCATCTCAATGTGAAGGGGGAGGGCTTTTCTCCGCTCATCGCGACCGGGATTTGTCACTTGCCGTGTAAACGGCCCCTAACTCTGAGTACGCTTAGTCATCGGGCATACTGAGGAGTGGACCTTGCCTTTGCAAGAAGCTTGATGACTCCTCAATCCGGATTTTAAGGAGATACCCTTGGATGTAAGCGGCCCAGAGTTCCTGCCTGGGCCTCTGTCAAAAACTATTTGGTGAACTGAAAGACATCTATCAGTTAATTTCAGTAAAAATCCTTTCTAGTACTAAATGACCTGATAGAGTGCGCTCCCACAGTAAAGACCAAATACAGGTCGGAAAATCCAACCGGTATTTTGTCTTTTTTTTGCACGCAGGGGGGCAGCTTTTCTCTGCGGTTTGCGGATTCAAGCCCTCCCCCTTCGCACCCACATGTTCATGTTCTGCCTGAAAACCAGGCGGAAGAATGAACACGTTCTACGTTTTTAGGAACGTCGGCGGTGTCAAAAACCGTCCAGTGGAAATACCATGCCGTGGGGAATGGATTTTCTATTAAAATCAATGTAAAAGGTTGACAGTCGGTTTACTGACGGCTTTAAAATCCGAAAACTGTCTGTAAAACCGACTGAAAACCTGTGCTGTGGGGACAAGCCCTTATAATGTTGGTTCCAGTAATACTCTGCCTATATAAATGGGTCTGTACTGATTCTCAAAAACATTAGGGGGTCTTGCTTCTTGACAAGAAACCCTTTTTTTTGATTGCAATAAAAAGGGGGTTGTCCACTACCGTTCAAAAATTTTCAGCCCTGTTTTTCTCATTTTTTTTTTGAATTCAGGGCGTGTTTTTTGTGCTACTGGCCTTAGGGGACTGCTGGGGACACCGGGTCTGTAGCTAAAAAACCCATTGTTTGCACCTATGGGAGAGATAAAACAGGTCTGTACATAGCCCCACACTGCACCCTATCAGGAGAGATCAAACGGGTTAAATATGCGACCACCGGGGCCCCTATCGGGAGAGATCAAACAGGTTGTGGCTATAGTGCCCCATGCTGGAGCCTATATGAGAGATTGAATAGGTCTGTAGCTATAGCGACCTGAAAGCTGATGCGCCAAAAAAGGGAATCTAGGAATAGGTAGGACACTTTTAATGGCCCAAAATTACAAAGTACTTTTTTTTTGCAAGATCTTTAACAAAAAACGCAATCCTTGTAGTAAACACCCCCTTTAAATTTTAATTACCCTTTAAATAGGCCTTTACATTTTTCCCTGTAAATCGTTTATTTTTGGGGAAAAAAATTTGAATATAATCTATTGTTCTGATGTATCAATAATAAAGACATCATTTTCCCTATGTGAAAAAACAATAGCAATTTTGGGAAAATTAAAAATTTTTAAGCATGGCACTAACGATGAGAGAGCAACCCAAAGCCCTGGGGCCCTTGGGGCAAAAAATAAATAGGAGCCCCCAGCTACCATGCGGATTTAAAATTCGGTTCATATTATTGGGGGGAGGGTTTTTTCTGGGCCCATTTGGGACGCTACTGCTGCTAGCCCCCCCCGGATGGGGGGGGAACTTTGATTGTTATAGATGGGTGAAACAGGGGTGCCAAAAGGGGATTTGGGCATACTACATCACGGTGCCAATAGGCCCGTACGGCATACCCGTCCGCGGTGCCAATAGGGCAGTACGGGCAGTACTCCAGTCAGGGGTGCCAATAGGGCAGTACGGGCAGTACTCCAGTCAGGGGGGCCCCTAGGCAACGGCATACCCCAGCAGGGGTGCCAATAGGGAGTACGACATACCCAGCAGGGTGCCCTAGGCGTACGGGCATACTCCACAGGGGTTTTCCAAATAGGGGAGTTGGGCCCTACTCCATCAGGGGTGCCAAAAGGGGGTACGGGGAGTATCCCCGTAGGGATACCCAAAAGGGCATCTCCCTCAGGGGGGCCAATAGGGTATACAGGCATACTCCAGTCAGGGGGGCCAAAAGGCAGTACGGCCAGACCCAGTCAGGGGGGCAATAGGGCATACGGGGAGTACTCCAGTCAGGGGTGCCAATAGGGCGTACTCCATAGGGGGGCCAATAGGGCAGTACTCCCTAGGGGTGCCAATAGGGGCCCTACGGGCAGTACTCCCGTCAGGGGGACAAAGGGGAGTAAAGCATACCCATCGGGGGGGAATAGGACTTTTAAAGGCATACTCCCGTCAGGGTGCCAAAGGGAGTACGGGGAGACTCCAGTAGGGTGCCAAAAGGGCAGTACTCCCTCAGGGGGGCCAAAAGGGGGAGTACGGGCAGTACTCCTCGGGGGATCAAAAGGGGAGTACAAGCAGTACCCAGTCAGGGTGCAATAGACAGTACAGGGAGTACTCCCGTCAGGGGTCCAATGGGCAGTATCCATCAGGGGGCCAATAGGGGAGTACTCCAGCAGGGGGGGCCAATGGGGGTACGGGCATACCCAGTCAGGGGGTTCAAAGGCAGACGGCAGTACTCCATCAGGTGCCAAAAAGGGATAAGGCAGTACTCCCGCAGGGGTGCCAATAGGGGAGTACGGGGCCCGTATCCAGTCAGGGGTGCCCAAAAGGGGATACCATCAGGGGGGGGGGGGGGTGCCAATGGGGCAGTACTCCATCAGGGGTCAATGGGCAGTACCCCTCTCCCAAAACAACCCCGGGGGGCCCAAAAGGGCAGAACTCCCCCAGGGTGCCCTAGGGGAGTACTCCCGTCAGGGGGGCCATTGGGGACAGGCATACCCATCAGGGGTACCCAAAGGGCGTACGGGCAGTACTCCCTCAGGGGTCCAAAAGGGGAGTACCCAGTCAGGGGTACCATAGGGCAGTAGGCAGTACTCCAGTCCCGGGGGCCACAGGGCAGTACGGGGCCCGTACTCCAGTAAGGGGGGACTAATCAAAAGGGGACCATGAAGTTAAAAAAAGCAACTAGTAAAGTGGGGGCCCAATGTGTTTTGGGCTGTATGGGGCCCTGAAACGAATAATGCTGAGGGCCGCCCTGGGTGAGAATAGAGAACACTTGGGTAATGTGGGAGAAGAGGTCGGGATGAAATGGCAAACAAAGAGCTGCCCCATGAGATGGATTTTTCACCCGCACCACACGTCTGTGTCTTTTTGTATAAATGGAAGATTTGTACATGGTCCCATCCGCGATGGAAAACCTCTGTCTGCGATGGATTTTTGATGCCGTAAAGCTTCCAAGCAAATGCTTTTTCGGTTCAAAGGCAACTGTGCATCCCTTTTCTAATGATACATCCCCAAGGCAATCACATCACCAGCTTTTTCTGCAGTGAGGCTGCAGGTCTACGTCGCCCTCCCCCCTTCTCCATTCCCTTTAAGCATCATCGCGTAGGCAGTAAGCTACTCTGATACCCTCACCTCTTCATGCTTTGGAATGCTGTACGACAACCCGGGCCCCTTGAAGCCCGCCCCATGCCCGCCCGACCCACACCATGCGGGAGCCCAAACCACCAGGGGAAATTTTTTGGAGCTACTGGAAATGCCAGGGTAATAATGACAGAGTCGTCGGTCGTGCATGGTACACACAAGGACAGCGCCTGATGTCTGTGCCACACACACATCCATTTTCTTCCCTTCATCTTTTTTTTTTTTCTTATCCATTTTGCTATTTTGCATCCACCCCTTATCCAAATTTTTTTTTAATAAAAAAGATTTTTTTGGGTTTGTGCACAAATAGATTTTGGGCCATGTGTTCTGCATCCGTCCGTTCTGATTCATTCAATGCATGGATGCCTGCAATTTCACGTCTAGAAAATACCAGGCTCAAACCGTATTTATTTGCAGAAACAAAAGGCCGGGCCCTTTTAAAAGGGACTCCCTCGGGGGGGTGGGCAGCCCTTTTAAAAAACGGTCTGCCGGTACACAAAAAAAAACCTTTTTAGCTCAACTTAGACTGATGCGGGAAAAATGAAGTAGGATAACATTGTGAATTCATTTTTTAGCTAAAAAGCCAGTAAATCATCGACTAGCATAGAGGTTATCTCCCGTAGAGGGTTGTGCAAAATTCTTTTTTGTAGACAAAATGCAGATTTAATTGCCAAAAATTTTTTAATGTATCGGTTGGGAGAAAGCTTTTCCCCCCCCTGTCGTTTCAGCCATATTTTTCTGGTATCACGTCTTGCTTGCACCTTTTTTAGGGGTGGGGAATCGGCCTACCTGTCCACTTGGCAGTGAATGTTTTTTAAATTTATTGCAAGGGAATGAACAAAACCCCTCCCTTTGAAATGAGCAATTTACATGCTACGGGTCAAATAGGTCATGAAAAATTCATGCATTATGTACGTCTCCATCAGAAAAATATCTCAATATGCAAACAGTTTAATAGGGAATATTCCATTTAGTCGAAAAATAAAAAGTTTTTTTTATCTCTTTTTGCTTCATGGGGCTTTGGCCTTGGAGCCGGGTTTCAAAACTCATCCCCCCCCTTATGATGAAGCAGATTTACCCTTTACCTGCTGCAGAGGCCTAACCCCAAAGGGAAATTGCTGTCTGAAGGGCCCGCCCCCCAAAAGGGCCCTTAATAAAGCCCCCCATTGTTTCTGCAAATAAATACGATTTGAGAATAGTATTTTCTAGACGTGAAAAAATTTCCTGATCTATACATTGAAAAAATAAAAGGGCGGATTAAACACTGGTCACAATCTGCCGCTGTATAAGGAGCAAGGGGCATGCAATGCAAAAGGGTATAGGGAGCCCCCGGGTTACGAACGGGATAGGGACTGTAGAATTGTTCTTAAGTTAATTGTTGTAAGTCCCGGGGCAGGGAATTTTTTTAAAAATAACTACAGCACAAATTTTTTTTTTTTTCCCCTTTGGAATGCAGGGGAAGGGGGTTTAACTTTTTTTGGGCTGTCCCTGTTTTAGAAGTTTCCCTCATTTTTACCTCATTTTCTGCTGTGCAGCGAACTTGTCATTCCCCAGCTACTACTGCTGTGGAACATGGAATACAAGGCCAGCAGCCCCATAACTTGTTTGTAACTAGGGACAGATGTAAGCGGAACCTGTAAGTCGGGGGTGCCGAAAAAATGGATGCAAAAAATGTATGATTTTTTTAAACCTCCTAATTTATTTCAATTACATGTTTTTTGCAAACCTACTGATTTTATTTGTCCCCCTTTCTTTTTTGAATGTCAGAGTCCCACCCATTTATAGTTTACTACTGCGGCCTTGGTAGTTTCCATTGATTTCAATATCAAATGGGGGCAAAAAATTAAATTTTTCCCCAATATATTGGATTTAAATGCAATTAATATTATATCTGGGGAATTACCAAACATGTATACCTTTTTGCGATGTATTTTAGGTATTCATGAATATTTACTGTTGTGTTTGGAATATTTTGTATTAGATTACGTACAGTTCGGTGATGTAGCTAGGAGAGGGGCTGGTTGGGTATTTTTCCAGGAGGCCCCAACCTACATATTTTATTAGTTAGATCCAGTATAGGATACAGTCTAGGACTACAAACTACAAAAAAGCCAGCTATGTTAAACCTACAAGGATAACATTTACATATATAAAATTTTAAGCTAGTATTTTTTAAAAAAATTTTTAAGGGCCCCAAAAAAGCGGTAAAAACCAAAACACAAAAAATAAAAAACACAAAAACGTGCATTGAGGAAGGGCTAAAAGTAATGGCCCCCAAACCAGAACAAGTGCTTCCCGCCCCCAAAAGGCGCCTGCACAAATACAATCAATCCCCCAGCCCAACAGAAGGGGTCTAAATGCTCCCTCACCGGCCGAAAGCACTGCATGAGGTCACAGAAGATGGGTCCCCCACCAAAAGGGGTAGAGTCCCAAAACTTGCCTCGGCTCAGAATGGTTTGCCAGGCCAGACATCAAACCAGGTGCTTCTAAGTGGCCCCCTCCTTAAGTGCCGGGGTTTGCAGGGGAGAAAGGAACCAAATGGCCACACATTCTCCCCCTAGAACTCGGGAGGGTCCCAGAAGGGTGCCACATCCTCTGATCCTACACACAAAACGTGACGCAAAAGAACAAACAGCGATGTGAATAAAAATAAATTAAATGACTTTAGTGGATGTGCACAGTGATACTGCCCGGACATCCGACCGGAAATTATAAAACTTTTAAGCTAGCATTATAAGATATTATGTAAGGCTATTTTCTATAATCTTATAGGTTTCATCCTGATACATTACACAGTCCTCAATTTACACCATTCCGACTTAAATCTATCCCCTAGTTACAAACTTAGACTTCTGGGGCATGCTGGCACTTGTAGTTCCATGTTCCACAGTAGATAGTAGCTGTGGAATGACAAGTCCCAGCATGCCACAGCAGCACATGAGGTGAAATCTTCTTAACAGGGGCACAGGCAGCAAAACAAATGTAAAGACCCTTCCCAGCACGATCCAAAAAGGAAAAAAATAACCTTTTGTGCTGGAGTTACGCTTAATAAATACCTGTTCCGACTTACATTAAAATTCAACTTAAGAACAAACCTACAGTCCCTATCCCATTCATAACCCGGGGACTGACTGTATGTTGTATTGTTATTTGTCCTTTTTATTTTATAGCAAAGGAGATGTTTCCTTTGGAGAAAAACATTTTATATTGAACTATGTTTAATGGGAGTACAACCTTTCACCCGGTAAAATATCTCCTCCTGTTTTGGTGAAAGATGCTACAGTGACGATTGCTTCATGTCAGTCCTTATAGGTGACTATCAGCCTGATGCCTGCATTACAATGTTTGAGCACCGCAGCAAAGGATAAACAGGACTGACTCTATATCTAGGACCAAAAAGTCCAGGGCTTGGACTGGCAGCATTACGAGCCGAATTATACCTGTGTAGCATGCAAAAAAAAATATAAATATATATATGATAATATAATATTATATATATTTTATATAATATAATAGTATAATATATATATATATATATAATATAAAATTTCTAGTGACAGACATTCAAGTCATAAATTAGGGACATTTAGCAATTACCATATTTTCAACCAGATGTGGCCCTACTTGTAATAGGCCACTTACATTTGCAGTGAGAAGTGTATATTCAGACTGATTAATAATACATTATGTGAGCCATTGATGTCATAATATATTATCATTTTAATTACTACCAGAATCCTAACTCTGCTTTATATAAGTAATCTGTGGTCAGGTAGCATTATATGGGCTGCCATGATGCACAAAATTAGCTTGGTCATACCATCTGACATCACTTCTAGCTATAAGACATTAGCAAGGTAATGCGCTGTCACAGCCCACTAGTAACACCACCCAGATATCACTGCCAGGAGTCTGGTTTATTTAGGATAGTGAAGATAAAAAAAACCTGTATATTTATTTTACTCATTTACAATACCTGGATAAACTCCGGTAAGGTATACAGTCTAGCTCTGTGAAGCCACTCGATTCCTCTATCTAGAAGGTAGGCATGTACCAATATTTGCCAGCATCTATCCTCCTTGGCTGGTTTCATATGTAAAAATTTGTCAAAAAAAATTTGTCATGTTTCCCTTTTAAAATTTTATGAGAGTTGATCATGCCATTATACAATCTGTTCAACTGCCGGGCCCCCAATAAAAAACGGGCCCGTAAAATGGGGCCAAAAAAAAATTTGGGATCACAATTTTTTGGGGGGGTATTTTGGGACCAAAAAGCCCTTTATTCATGGAAGTTCAATCCCCTCTGTGCTGATATGGGTTGTGGAGTTAATTCCAGATTCATTTCTAAAATAAAAGTGTTTTAAATGAAAACTTGACTATTTTTTTTTTTTAAAGACTTGTTTTTTTTTTTGCTTCCGGGGGTCTCCTGTCTAAATTTTAAATTCAGGGTATGCAAGTGCATCAGCAATCACCTATAATCCACCTGAGAACCTGGCAGCAAAAATTCAAGTCCTTTTGCGCTCCCCTCATGGTACCATTCAAGTCGAGGCTGTCTATGTCAGGGGATTTTTTAAAATGCGGCCCGCCACGGTTTGGGAAACTAAACTCCCATCATGATTTTTTTTAAATTTTAACAGTGGCGAGGGAGTTTTAGTTTCCAACAGTTAGAGGGCCGCATTTGAGGGGTGCCTGGTCAGTATTTCACAGTTGTTTGGGTCTCCCAAAGTAGCTCCCCTCCTCTAATAGATGAGGTCAGAATGAGTGACCCCTGATATTTAAATCAGAATGACCTAGTACATATTTTCAGAAGTACAGGAGTAATTTTACAGAACAAACAGAAATCATTTCCTAATTGAAAAACCTACTGCCATAGAACCCAACTTTGTCATAAAAGTATTATTTTTACCCAGGACTGTATTAAAACAAGGGGGGATCCCCTTAAAAACTGGGAAAGAAATGTCTACATAAAAATAAAAAGGGGTTCTTTACGTTAAGCAGTGAATGTGGAACTCTTTCCCGAAAATTGTCATGGCGAATTTCAATCACACAGTTCTTTTAAAGGGCTTGGATCTTTCTGGAGCATAAAAATTTAAAAATTTAGTGACAGGATTCGGGGAAAGGGGCTGGAACATTCTAGATGTATAATTAACAAGTTATATGCCAGGTTCGGGGAAAAGGGTTGGATAATTTCTAGATTAAAAATATAAAAAGGTTAAGGCCCGGGTTCGGGAGAAGGGTCTGTACATTTTGGGGTTAATAATAGAAAAGTTATATCCCCGGGATTCTGGAAGGGTCGGATACTTTTTAAGGTGTAATAATAAACAATTATAGTGCCGGATTCTGGGAAAAGGGTTTTTGATTCCAGGCTTTTTCCTTTCCCCTTTGGATAAACACTTTAAAAACAACAATGAACGGGAGGAGTCTTGTCTTTTTTGGCCCTTTACAAACTATGTAACACTTTGTAACCGGTTCCCAATATTGTGTCTCTCTCAAGATTCACTTTTATGGCAGGCACCAATCTCTATGGAATTACTGACCGAATTTTATGTCTTAGGCATTTCACAGGGCTTAATTGGGGCGTAATTCCCCCCGCTTAGTTTTGGCGGGGGGGGGCGGGGGTGGGGGCCCCGAGCAGGGGCCCCGGCGCTTCCCCGGCCCTAGCAATCATTCCCCCGGGCGTTACCCGCTGAAAGTGAATGAAATTATCTCCCGCCGGCGGATTGCGGGGGGGGGAGGGACGAAATTTCCCATATTCCTATAAAACTGTAATTCCCTTTTGAAGGGGCCGTTCTGGGCCCGTAATTGGCGACTTGGGCGCGTAATTACAGCCCGAAATCGGCCCTTTTTTTAAAAACCGTGGAAATCCCTTTAGAGAGTTCGGCACAAAATCCCAGTCGCTATATAAATCTTTGGGGGAATTCTAACAGAAGAGCAGAAGTTTGTAGAAAAGATTCTTATTGAAGGGTCAAGTGTAAAAACATGCGACTGTGACCCTTTAGGAAAAAAAGCTATCGGCCTCCGGTATATAGTGGGTAAGAGATTGCCTTGGCAATGTTTGTTTTTGTGCTGTCCATGGAACCCCGTTTTCCCCCATAAAAGTAAGCAAAAAAGGTTCTTTTAAAACCCTTTGCCCGGTGGACCACTAATCACCTTGGGGATCTCTACTTCAGTATGACAAATGTAAGCCGATTGCTATGGGCCCACACTATGGGCGACATGTATGAATGGGGCTGCGTCAGTTTTCTGGTGTACTTTGAACAGACGCACTCCAAACTTTGGCACCAAAGACACTTTTTAATGCGCCAAAGATTTGGGGTTTCGGGGGGGGTTCCCACCCATTCATAAAAGTGCGCATTTCGATTCTTTGAACCCAAAACCGGGCGCGAACAGAACAGCCAGACCAGGGGAAAGGGGTGCTGACCCGACTTGTGGGGTTTTTTCTCACATGCCCGTATGTAGCCCCGCAGAAAAAAAGCCAGGGTAAAAATGTGCCCCGAGCCGATTTGTGGTATTGGCTCTGCCTGCCCCATGTATGACCTAGAAGAAAGCCAGACCAGGGTAAGGTGGTGCCTGAGCCGCTTGGGGTATTGGGTTACAGTCTGTATGTATGACCTGCAGAAGAACAGCCAGGGTTTTAAAGGGGGGGCCCGAGCCCGCTTTTGGTATTGGGGTTAACTGCCCCGTAGTATTAACCCGCAGAAAAACAGCCAGGGCCAGGGGAAAGGTGGGCCTGAGCCGACTGTGGTATTTGGGTTACCTGCCCCGTATGATGATGCAGAAGAAAACTTCATTTTTGGCACGTTACACTGCTCTAAAGTGATTTAGAACGGCCTGTCAGCGCCAGGTTCATTTCATGTCACCTATTTATTATTTTGGGTCTAGAAAAGATTTTAGCAAAGATACAGTAGGGTGCAAAGTTTTAGGAGGTGTCCCCACTCAACCCCCGATGAAGCCGTTTTGCTGGTGAAACATGTTGGGGAGGTAAGGCTTTGACTTTTTAAAATTTTTGTGTTTTCCCCTCTGTTTTACAAGTGTCCCCCGGGCTGCGAGGGTGTCAAAAGGGGGCCCTTATTTTTTTGGGTCCATTAGATTGGGGGACGACGGGCCCCCAAGTGGGGGTTTTTGGGGATCCTTTTTTTAAAAGTTAGAAAATTGCTGTTTATAAATTTTTTCCTTTTAAATAGGTGGTGCTCCCCCAGACTTGATGATAAAAAAAGGAGCTATTCCCCCCTTTTCAGAAGTTAAAAAATTTTTAAAATTTTGGTGAGGTTAGAAATCGGGGTTTTTAAATTTGGTGATAGGGTTAAGAGTTTATACAAAATTTAAAAGTTCCTTTTTTTATTTTTTTTAAATTGATAGAAAATTGATAGAGTTTGTTTGCCTAGGGCAAAATAGAAAATTTTTAATGTTATGCCCAAACCCCATTAAAAAAAATCTATTTTTTAGGGGGTAGGAAAGATCAACTTTTCGGGAGACTAAAAGAAAACCGGGTAAAATAAAAGCAGGACAGCCGTGTCGGGCATTACAGGGTTAAAAAGAAGGTTTTTTTTTACCCCTTTGGAAAATGATTACCCTTTGTTTAAACCCTTCACCCAAATTTTTTAAAATTTTTGAAACAATACCTTTACACCTCATGTTCACCTGGAGCTCTGCTTTTGACAAGATGGATGATCATTTGCAGATACATTATGTGATGACTCAATGGCCAGTTTTTATTGTTGGGTTTTAAGGGATCATCCTCTCGATAAATGGAAAACCTCTTTGTGTTTGATTTATTGATTACTGGAGTATCTTTTATCAGTACAAAGTTCTAGGATATTACAGTGCGTGAAGTCAGAAACCCTATTAAAAAAAAGTTATTTCAGCTAAAAAGCCCCTTAGGACCTATCCAATGAGTAGGTCATCAGCACTAGATTTCTGGAGGCTTAATGTCAGTTCCCCTCATTTATTTAAAGTCCCTTTTTTACCCCCAGCCACGAAAACCTTTGGGCGGGGAAGGGGTTGGGGAAGAAAAGGTGGTCAGGGGGAAGTTGTTTAGTAATCTTGTAAATAAATTGTTTGGGATTTCCCCAAATCCAAAACCTGTTTTTTTTCCAGGTTTCAGAGCCAAAAAAGCCCCCCGCATTCCTTGTTTTTTCAGTTTGGGCTCCCCAAACCCTTTTTTTGGGAATTCCCTAAATTGTGAGATAGACTTCATACGGGGACCCTTTAACAAGTTTTTTAGTGCGGCAGCAGAAAAATATAATTCAGGCTTTTATCTTATTGATCAGTACAAATTAAGGTTTTGTGTTTACTAAGTCACTCAAAGTTTTGTGTAGATCATATCTATAGAAAGGTGAACCTCAAACTGAGATAATTGTTTTCCTAACATATTCAGATTCTATTCTTTTTCCCGGGCCAATTTTCTATTTTTTCAGTTCAAAGGGTAAAAGGGCAGAGGGGAACGTTGCACCCAAGTCCCAGTGCTTTTAAAAAAAGTCCAAATGTCCCTTTGCTCCCATAGGCAGAGGGCCGTAATCTAAATTTTTTTTTGGTAGGTGCCCTCGGAAAAATTTAAAACTGGGCCTTGGTCTTTGTTTCCAAACTTTAAAAAAAAATAACATTCCCTTTAAGCTGCGGGCCCAAAAAAAAAATTTTTTGATAGGGTCTCCCCATCTAACATGTGCCCTTTTAAAATTGGTGACCCTTTTATGTTGTAGCTCTATTAAAATTTTTAATTTCTAATCTTTTCCAAAAAGGGAAAAACTTTCCCCCCAAACAATCCACGCGTTTATCCCAGGGAAAAAGGGAGAGGCCCCGTGGTTTGCTATGGTCACATTGGGCAGCAAATTTTTCATATTTTAGACAAACTTTTTTAAAATTTTAATTTTGGGGAAAAAAGAGGAAATTTGAGGGAAACCCACAAGAGTCTCAACCCGGGCTTTCCCCCTTTAAAAAACCCAAAAAGGCACAAATTTCCCCCAGGCATTTTTTGAAAGTGTCTGGCAACTTAAAAAAAGGTTTTGGGACCTCTGCCCCTTATTTAAAGGGGGTTTTCCAGGAAATTTCCTTACCTGCTATGAAACATTTAAACAAAACCATTCTGAGTAAGAGGAGAGCGGGGAGGGCAAAGCCAAGCCCAAGCTTAAAGGGGTCGTGGGGAAATGTTCATTTAAATAATCAAAAAAACTTTGGATTCTGTATCAAAAGACAAACCCCCTTTTCTCCACGCAACTTGAAAGGGGTTTTTCATGTTCTCGTTTATCAGATAAAAACAGGGGTTTAAATCGATTTTCGCACTACAACTAAGGGTTTTTGTAATTTCAAAAAAAAAACATATTTCTTCCCCGGGGCCTTTTAAAAACTTCTTCAGCTCCCTTTTTATTTAGTTTTGAAGTTTTGATTGCACAAGCCCGGGGCCCGAGCTCTTGTCAGGTCCTTTTAAAAGAAGTTTTTAAGAACTAAGGGAAGGTAAGGGGCCTGTAGCTCTTGGGCTGTTTAAATTTTTTTAATCACATATATTTAGGGGAAAAGTGATTAAATAGCCAAATTTTTGGGGGGATTTCCCCCCCTCAACAGTTAAAATCGTGGCAAAAAACCCCCCCTTAAAGGTTTTTTTAGCTCCAATGAAGATTTTGTTTGGAAAATAAACCCAAAGCAAGTTTAGTGAAAAAACA